>PDGT01000009.1:4443725-4588501 GCA_003671415.1 Megathymus violae | reverse complement strand
ATATATATATATATATATATATTGTGTATTATTATTAGATATTTTTAAATACATATTTTCCCTTGTAGCACCCACCGCATCCTGTCACCATCGCTAAAGGTTGACTGGTGGAGAATGCCACTAGGCATTAAGTCCGCTCATTGTTGTCTAATTTCAATGTTTGTAATAAATGAGTGAATAAATAACTATATAAATGTAAAAAAAGATATCTAAATAAATATATCATACCTGTTTATATGTAGCCTCACAATAGACCCATTCCTCGGTAGTCATCATACCGGTGTGTATAAAAATAGTGTTTCTAAATGTTAAAAATGTATACATTTTAAAAGCTTGAGGCGCATGAGGCTTGAGGTGAGGATCTGTTGCAAAGATACTTTTTAGCTGTTTCATTTACTTCGATCATTTGCAAAATGAAACCGCAGTCCGTTCTACTCCTTTTGCATCCAGAAATAAAACTACAGAGGTGACTGGTGAGGGGGGCCGTGACCTCACGCCGTCCTAAAAGCTCGGTGACTTGCGTGAGCCCGGTGATTAATGGCGTCCATTGTCTTTATTTAGCGTACGGCCAGCGAAAGGCCTATAAAATCGGTCATCCCGATACAGGTAATTGCTTCGCTAAAGATTGACAACACTGTTAAAATGTACAGGGCACAATGACGGTACATTTTAAAAAGAAGTTAATATTTTTCTACTTAATTATCTGGTACCTTTAAATATTAATTTTCATTGCTCATATTTGATTGCTAAATATGTACATTAACTTATAATATTATAAATAGTAATAGATACTGTTATAATGTTTAAAAGAAACAATCCGATTAAAACGTATATACATGACAAGTATGTATTACGAACGAAAATTGTGTATTTAACTCAGTTCGACGTCACGTTAGGGCTCAGATAAATAAATATATGCTAATATTATAAACAGAGAGTGTGATTTATGTGAATATGCGGAGGGTACCTACCTACTGTAGGGTTGTTTAGTGAATTTTAGAATATTACAATTTACTTGTATAACATAGCCGTAAAAATATACGTACATATGACACTCCCATGGTAGGGCGTTTCTCAACTCACAACCCCCATCATTTATGCTAATGTGCTTACCACAACGTAAATACCACTATTAAGTTTTTATGTATAAACTGTTAAAAAAATATGAATTACTCTCTTTTATTTTATTTAATATAAATTTTATATATTTTTATAGATAAGATGTCTACTCCTAATGTAACATTATTTTAAAACTGTTTGTAATTTTTAAAGGATTATGTAAATTTCATTCTATGCATCTTAAAAATGACCTTAATTATAAGATTTAAATGTCAATTAATAATTAATCAAAGGCGGATCGTATTTTACTCTTAAAATTAACTACACTACAAAAGCACTAATTTCAATGAAATTTAGAGATCGACCTTTTCAATTACCACTCATACGATCACATCGTAATCGTTTCGACCGTTGCTCGCCTGAGTGACATTCAGCAGACTGAGCTGCACTGCACAGAAAAATGCAGCAAAGATTATGCATAGTGCAGTGATCGAGAATTCTACTGTTGCAACAGTCGTACAGTGCGTTTCGTGCATTTCTTCGACGCACTGCGCTCCTAGTAGCGTGGCCGCGGGTGCTCACTCGCCGCTCGGCCCACTTGGCAACTACTCACACCCACCGGTCTCGCGGACCTTGTCCCTGCTGACCACATCTTTAGCGACCGTCGAGACGACCGATCTTAACGGTTAAACACCACGAAGGTCTAAAAGGTTGGGGTAACGAAAAATTTTTTTTTGTTAGCTTTTGAATGTATTTTCTATGAAACATTTTTTTATAGATAAACTAACGTGACAGACTTTGGCCTCCGTTTTTTAATATTTATTTACTTCTGTATATATAAAAATTGATAAAAAAATGTAACATGAGAATTAAAGGAAAATTTAATACTTAGTTCAAATCGATAATCATATCTATTTACTAGTTGACTGTTGTCGCACATGTCTGGTTGATCATCCAGTGTTTGATTTGTCTGAGTGGCATTTCAGTTGATTTCCAGTACATAATGTTTGATGATAGATGAGGCGCTCAATGTTGATCAGTTGCGTGTGATCAAAATAAACCTCTTAGAAACAAAATAAGAATAAAAAATAGTCAACTGACTTACGGATAGAGTAAGTACATACACAATAAAAATCTTTTTCATGAAAAAATACACATATTATCTGTCCACTTTCATTTTCAAACGGTGTCAACTAGATATACCAACATCTAGTATTCTGCACGAGGTGCACGCCCCGAATTCGTTCAGTTTGGATATTATTGGTATATATATATGTATATGGGTTATATACGTAATTTATAAACCTTTGTTCATCCGGAATATATCCTTAAATAATTATTCAAATAACACCTATTTGATACGGAGATACGGACGGAGCATGCAAACAAATTCACAAAATTCGCACTCTCTCCTTATATTATTTGTATAGCTTATGAGAGGCATCTTGCTAAACTACGAACAAAGCTACGATGCCAGATTTCACTGTGCTCTACGCCATCCTCTCTAATTCCAATGGTGCTCATGCATGGTACAGTAGTCTCTGTCTGTCTTACTACCAACCTGATATATACCATCCTCCTTCTAAAATTAATCATAAAATAAACATTTTAACGTGATCAGCTGCAAATTGAGAGGGATATTAAACAAGTGGGTTCAGCACTTTCTTCTTGGCCGGAACGCCTCTGTTTCTGTGGTACAAACAATGCCTCAGTCTTTAGATTCTCTGTCGAATAATACCTATAGCTAACTGTTTAAGTTCCGTGGTGTTTAGAACATATGAAGCGGTATTGATTATTAAATACATTCAACCTTACAAGATTGTCCCCTTTTCTTCTTCCTTTACTGGGGAGCCAGTGACAACACATTGATTTGAACGTGGATCTACCACGTGGGAAACGGGAGTTCGAATATTGAACGAACCTCTTATTTTTCAATTTACATATGTATGTGCATATTACATATTGATTACCACTTATTTATGAATGTTCTCAAAGCTGTATGAAGTCTGCCAACGCGCACTCGGCTAGCATGGCAAACTATGGCAATAACTCCACTCATCGTGAGAGAAGACCCGAGTCCCGCAATTGGATACGTTGAGTTGTAACGATAATGATAATAATAAGATGAGAAGGGCTAAAACGTTCTCTATTCTAAATATTAGGGCATCTGGACTGTACACAGTCCAATATAAATAGAGCTACATATGATTGTAATTTTGATAAGTGTCGAGTCCAGGTTACGATGAATTTCGTGTTTATGCTGTTGATTTGATTCATAATTTTCTAAATTCAAATTTGATTGAATCAATGTAAATTTGATACACAAAATTGAATCTTGGTAAAATATTGCTAGTGTTGAGTAATGTGTTCGAGCTGGAGAGGAGTGGCGGTGACGGTGCGTCGTTGTTAATATACACTATGTTAATTCCTATACGAAGCAGCATTGAGCGGTTATGTTCGAAATTCTGGTTGAATGACATCAGCGAGATGGTGTGTGGGTTACTAACGTAGATGTGGGAATAAAATAAGAATATAAAAAAAAATATTGTAAAAACAATTTAGAAATTGAACTTGATATAATGTAGAGTTGTGATTGCGCTGCTATATTAATAACATCCCGTTATTTTGTGATAACTAAATATTTGAAATTGGTTATTTTTATTATCGCCTATACAAATATAAAGTTTATGTACGTTATCGTATTTACTCACTATATTATTTTTCTTGAATAACAGGATGTGGTGGAAAATTGTTTATCAATTAAGTAATACATTTTTATACGTAATACATATTTTATAATATAAACTAGTAAAACAAACATTATATTACATAATATCATATTTGATGTTTAATCATATCTATGTATCTATCTATAATTATCAATCTCAGACAATGCTTTCATTTATTTGGATAATTCTAAGGCTAATCTGATTGTAACAAATTTCAGACTTAGCAAAACTCGTGGCTCTATTTCATAACATCATGCATATATAGATTTAAAATAATTTATTATAAACGAAATATAAGTAAGGTATTATTCATTTCTAATAACATCTCGTGCTGCGTTGTAGCACGTAGAGGGCTAAAGAAATGTAAGGAAGATAATAGAATCCAGTCACCGTACTCACACAGACCTTTTCACCGTACACGCCTCTAAAAGAGAAAGATGATCATATCCTCTCAGTCGTTCGCCCTAAGGACGAAGCGATCCTTTACCCGCTAAACTTCATGTTAGCCTGGTGCAAACAGATTGTAAGCTTTCAGGAAAGGAACAGTATGCAAGCGGGCCGTGGTAGCTTTGGTAACGAACACACCGTTCCTTTTTGTAATACTTTCCCTTACGAAGTATGATGTCCTAATACATCTTCGATCTAATTACGCATATCATTATGGTTAATTTTCTGTCGTATGCTGTGTGAGGAGGTTCGCGGTCTTAGTATATTCGCATTTGTTCAATTCTATGTATGTATACGGTTTTTAAAAATTATGCTATTACCTTAATTTACTTTTTAATATTCAATATTCAATTTCTTTTTAACTTCATGTAGACTTACTTTAAAGATGAGTTTGTTAAGCTTATAGATTAAAATTTGACTGATATTTCAACTTAAATTGTTCATTCACTTTATCTCATATGGATTAGTATCCATATATGGATCATAAGGATTAGTATCCACATATGCAGGGCTCGAAATTGAGTTGTCACTGAATGAAATTATGCATTTTTTAATTAGCAACAGTTTTGTTAGTAAACTGAGTTTGTAATAAAAATAATATTTATGTTGCATAATTATAACACTTGTCATTATCAAGTAATTTACAATGGTCAACAACTGTAAAGTTTCCTATCACACACGCTAATCGAAAACAAACTAGAGAAGAGCGCAAACATGTTTCAGTTTCAGGTAACGCACCCAATTGAATCTTCGGCATAATTCATTCACCTGTCTCGGAACCAATATAACGTCAAATTCGTGTGATGAGGAATCGATTTCTTGTCAGCCTTACCGCTTTTCTGTCATGTAGCCTTAGTATTTTCCGAACGGTTCGACATTATCGGCGATCGCCGATACATTTAATTCCTTTGCCAAGGGAGAGGTGATATCGATATTGTTTGTGAGGCGCTAGAAGCAAAGTTTTACGAGGACGGACTAACAAAGACTTTATGAGGGCCGACTTAGTTATTAATTAATGCGCTGCAAATTTCAACGTTACTGGTTGTAGCGATCGATGAGTATGAAATGTAGAATAATTAAATTAAATAAATCACCATTCTATTCGCGTACTATTTAGTAATGTAATAAATAATATGATTTATAATATTATATTAAAATAGAAACTTATAGCAACGTTTAAAACTTATAACAATATTTAATTGATACTTGGTCATTTTATATTGTTTGCTACTTTAGAACTCCGTTATTTATTAACCGATTTTTAAAATTACTTTTTTTTTATACATGTAATATACATACATATATATAAACTTCCTGTTTGGACCAAGTTAAACTTAAAGAAAAAATATTATGCCTAAGGATGAAAAATACGACATAAAACCAAGAAATTATTCACCTTGTTTAAATAGAAGTCTTTTTTTGATAAATATTTTTTGTAATATAAAATGTTTCCAAAAAAGAAGTAAGTACTTTTCACACATACTTCTAACACAGTCTATGATGCAATTATTTAATGCACAGAGCACATTTGTATATACTAATTAATGTCTCTTCGAACAAGCTTCACGGACAGCTGAGAAAGGGCCAGAGATACAAGTGAGTAATCTTTCTTGCGTAACGTTCTGTTTTCCGATTGGTTGAAGAAACTCCGCCCATTGCGTAGGGACCTTGGACTCCATCAAGCCCTTCTTTGCCCTTTTCAATCTCCTCGTACAATCTGCTCTCCTAGTGAATTGTGTTTTATTATAAATAATTTGAAAGGGCTTCTTGTTTAATTGATTTTATGGACTAAATAAAATTTGTATAATTCGCACATATTTCAATCGTCGTGATTATAGTTCCTTTTTTTCATATTGGTAGTTCTCACTCAAGGAATAAAAAGAGATACATAAATAATTCTTGAAAATCTTAAGAGCCTATTAAGGGTTAAGGTAATGGAACAAATAATAATGATTGGAATGAATAAGATAAATGATTATTAATTAAATGAAGGTTTTTTTTAATTCCCATTTTTTTAATTCACAAAATAATGGGCATGTCACTCCCAATGACTTTGAATACCAGGATAACATAAATGTATAAAAGGTTCCCTAAGAAAGGGCTTCAACAAAAAGTGAAAACGAAGCAGCTTCGCAGAAGGCATACCTGTTATGCCCTGAAAATTATAGAAAATGCCCTGGCATTACCTTTTGCTTTCAAGTGGAGATCTCCTCTATGTATATTGTATGTTTGATGTGCATAATAATATTATTCGCCTATAGTGGTAATTTATAAATTTTATTAAGATAATCCTTTTTGTTTTTCTTTACTGTTATGCTAGCGACATTTACCAGCAACAATTATGCGTTTCGCAGGAATAGTAAACATTATCCAAGCTTAAACGAAACTAATTGCGTAAAATGTAAATTCATGATTACACACAGATTGTGTCATCATCACAGATGGGTAACGATGAATGACGCTGCTGCACAGCCAAATAAATAACACCAGATAGAGTGCAGACTTGTTTGCTACATATGAAAATAAAAATAATACTAGTAGAAATATCAAATGAAACCTTTTATTTTTTTATTACTAAAAAAAAATTAAGATTAAAAATAAAAAAAACACTAACTAGATCCAACTCCAACAAAGATGGCCTCTGTTGAATCTCGCGAACCAGGAGAACATGAACTTGAAAAAGTAAGAAAGGAATGTGGGAAACAGGCTACGGATACTTTATTTAGATTGGGAGAAAAAAAGGTAATTGTTATTGTTTATAATTACAAATTCTGTTTTTTATAACTCACCTATATAAACATTTGAACATCCAGTTGGAATCAATTTGCAAAGAGAACAATAAATTCGGACGGAATTAAATGAACGAAATTCATTTGTTTGCGTTAACACTGGCAGGTTAGATACCAATATAGTATTAAAATACGAAACCTTAGTCCGGTATTTTTAGCATTTTTCTTTGACTTATTTCAAGTAAAACTTTCCTTTTAGGAAACATAAACTGTGGTCTATTATTTACTTATGTCAACGATAAATCTTTAATAATTGTAGAATAATGATAGACTGAAATTCTGAATTGGATTTTTTCCCCCTAAATCTACATGCATGAAAATTACCAACAATTACCAACAAAGAAAAAATTACCAACACATTCCTTAATGAATACACATTAAAAAACGTATAAGAACATATATGTTTCAAAATTAAACAATTTTTTTATTGATAATACTATTCTAGCAAAGAGCTAAATACTGTTTCTGCCTTTACATTTTTTGAATATATTGAATAAGTATTTTTCCGAGATTTTTTTCGGAACTTGAAAGTGTGATGTGTTTTTCAGTAAACGAGGTAAGAGCTACATTTTATTTCCCTAGTACTCATATTTCCATTTTTCAGTTGTGTAAAAGCCTAAAAAAGCTTAAAGCTAAGGGCCATCAAGTCACAACTTCTGCAGTTCACGAGTAATAAAGTTTTTAATGAAAAACCGATGAATTAATTTATAATTGTATAGACCTACAGCGCGACTGGGTGTCATCTGATCACAAGCACTAAAGCTGTCATTCATTTCTCGTAATAAATTTGTCAAATTCGAAATCTCATTTACTATACAATATCCGTCTCACTTTGCAGGAAGTGTAACTAAAATTCATTTATGAATAAAAAATATATTATTTTACAATTAGAAACTGACATAAGTTACAGTTTTATTAATAGTCGTCTTTCATGTTTCTTACTGCAAAGGACTGGAATAACTTGCCTACATTAGTGTTCCCGACTTCTTTTACAATGTTTTCGTTCGTGCGTAAAACATCTTAGACTTATTTTATGTAAAAGAAAAATATAATGTTATATCATATAATGTTTTACCAATCGTAATAAAATTACAGTAGCATTCATTAGCATAATTAATTAGTTAATTCAAAAAGAATTAACTTTAGAAACGACAAACAAAATGATGAGAAAGCCATATAAGGTGACAAGCCAAAAATCATAACAATTCTAAGACATTATAATATTTTCGTGGCTGTACAAATCGATACAACGAATTTTGATCTCGCTGCAGTCTCAACATTTTAAATGTTAATTAAATTAATGTTAATTAAATTAATTTATTTATTTTTATACGACAAAATACTGCAATGTTGATAGAAGCACTTCGTAATCTGGAACCAATTTTATAAAGGGTACATTAAACAGAACTGAACACATTCGCACTTCAGTAGCGTTGCTTTAAGATACGAGGCGCAAATAACGCAGACAACACAACCCCCCAATCGTGACGTACCCGAGTTACACGCATACATCGGGAGCACCCTTAATCCAGTACGAGGGGATAACATTGCATATGTGTAGCTGAGGTATCTATAGTTCATGTTCTCCTGGTACATATAGCCCACATGCTCAACCCTTTTAAGCTTGTCGCCACACACATGGAATTGTGGTTAAACTTTTTTGTAAACACGGTGACGGCTCATTAACAGTAGTAACTATTGAATAGTTCATGTGAATAAAAATTTGAAAAAAATTTAATTAAAAGTAAATATTAAAAAAATTGAGCTAAGGAAGACATAAATTTGTTTACCTTGGTTGAGAGATTATTGATTTGAAGTAATAGAAATACGTGTCGCTTACGTGTCGTGTGCGAATATATTATAAATAATAGAAACTATACAAATTTATATATTACATACATAAATAATGCCTATTACTTATTGCCCTACTTAATTAGTTGGTATATCAAAGCAACCCAACTTACCTTACTTAACTTACCTTTCAAGTACATGTCCGCAACATTGCGCGCCATTATTACTTGAATGAAAACTACCTGAATAACAAACACAACTGAATAAAAGTTCGTCGTCGCGCACGCCCCGATGAAGCAGTGACATGCGTCAACTACAACCGATGCACCAGGATAACAGCCGCGACGAGAAGTGTATTCGTACATATCTACAAAGTAATGTCCATTTTACAAGACCTGCCATCGCTTTCCGCAGCTTCCCATTCCTTTTCACTCATGATTGGTTCAATGTAATGTGCGATAGTGACGCTGAAGGGATGGGGGGAGATCACGTTATATAGGGCTAATTTCTGTATGGCTATCTCCCTCTTTCACAGTTAGCACCAGCGAGTAAATGAATCGGGTAGTTATATTGTATCAACATTGCTCTTGCCACATTTAACTGAATCGGAAAACATTCGACATTGAACCGTAATGACAACGCGTAAGCAACGTTAATATTGTTCCTTTAAAATAAATATAATGTGTGAATATTAACCATAAATTAATCTATGTATTTATACAAATTCTTTTGTAATATAAGATTATGTCTACGGGCACTATTAGGATGCAATGTTTGTCCATATAAGTATTGACAATATATTTTATCTTAATTCTTTATGTAATGTTTTTTGAGATAAGATATTAATTTCAATACCTACCTAAAATATATAAAACGAATTATGACAACTGATGATAAGAAACAATCTTGCACTGGGTCTTGTAAAATAAACATTACGTAAAAAAAAAAATTTTTTCGACATAAAGTCGACTTTTATTTGGCAATTGACGTTAGATTAAATCGGTGAATCTGTTAACCTTCTTCTATGTAATAGTCACCTAATACTTCGTTTCAGTATATGAAACCTTCTACACATTTTGGTGCTCCTGGTAGAATACTAGTTAGTAAGTAGCTTGTGTAAGTTATTTTGAATGAAGAAAACTAAACATACCCGCGAGCTGTCAAAACTATAAAATGAAAATAACTGTTTGATTTTAATGTTTATTGCCTCTGTTTTGATGTATTGCGTGTCTGTGTTTTCCAGTAGCTGTTTGTTATGTTGTGATTAGTTAATTATTTTTTATTTTGACGACACCGTATAGCCCAATTGATCTGTCCCCATTTTGTCGAGTAAACGGTCCTGGGGTTGATTCCCGGCAGTGTAGACATTTATATGTATTTATGATGTTATTTGTATTCGTTCCTGCGATCTGCGACACAGGGAATCCCAATACGATGGTATAAGCGTGCGAATGTTTTTTTTTTCATTGGTTAATTTTTCTGTAAATGCAAATTTCGTTAATTTAATTGATCTTTTAGGGACTTCACGTGACTTGACGAACTTCCATTGGATGTATATTGTTCAATAATTTTAATATTACATCTTCGTATATTCAAAACATGATGATACAATGATGGTAAGCTTAGCCGTGACGACTACTATGACCGGGACATGTGCATCTGGGACAAAATATCGGCTTACACCTGTCGTGTGTCCCCGTAACATTGTATACATTCTATAAATAAAGCAGTTACTGATACAGTACGAATAGTGTACAAAGAATATTAGTGTCAAGACTATAAAATATATTAACCTAGTATATAACGGTAACGTTGAAATGTTTAGACACGGTCTCTGCAATTAAATATATCACGTGAATCAGGTTTGAATCTACTCTGAGGCATTTTGTAAATTAGAATTAAAAAACATTATCTTTATACTTTGTCAAGTACCAACTTCTGTGGGGCCATCAAATAACATAAAATTTAGTTGAGTTGCTACTGCACTAAGAAACTTTGAGTCGCGAGTGACAAGATCGTCATCATAAGCAAACAACACCGGAAGACTGTTATGCAAATTATCTGCATCGAAATCAAATGGAGAACTTCGCTTAAAAACAACATCGTTTAGTTAATGTATATACCTTCTAAATGGAGATATTGTTTTAAAGCTGTAAATAGCATGAAACAATCAACAAATTGGACCGCAGTACAGTCAAACTCACTACGAAATAAAATATTATATGAATTATAACAGGCGTCAAGAAGATTCCGCCCTCCCATGATCTGTCCTCGTTGGTCTCTTTCGGTGTGTGATACGACCGTGACCCTACAACAATCCATTGTATGCAAGTCTCGGAATATTGTACCTTTTACTGACTGGTAGGAGCTTTCATCTCTTCACGACCTATAAATTCCTGGTATGAAAAGGGGGCATCGCATTGTTTTCACGGACACGCAACTTAAACAATTAGAATAAAAATCGTGGTAAAATTTATTGCGCATTATGGTAAAAACTGTATGAAAATCTATTCCGTAGTTTAAAAGGATTGACTACCTAAGTATAAAATGGAAACTGATTGAGAAATATTGCGGCATAAATTCTTTCTAATCTAATGATGAGGCATACGTATTATTATTTTCCGAATTATTATTATTTGGTAGCAAATATTGTTGATATCATTCAATAGGGGTTAATGCTGTATTTATTATATTTTGCTTTATTTATTATTTATTTGGAGCTATTTATTTTATTTATTTTATTTATTTTATTCAGAAACGGTAGACGTTAAAATTAAAAATTAAAATATATTGTGACACGAGACTAAGAGCTGTCGATCGTTATTTACTAGTTGCTATCTAATGTGTGTAATCCCCGTCAATCCCCTCGCAGATCACCATAGTGATAC
The DNA here is from genome assembly GCA_003671415.1 of Megathymus violae. Taxonomy (NCBI): domain Eukaryota; kingdom Metazoa; phylum Arthropoda; class Insecta; order Lepidoptera; family Hesperiidae; genus Megathymus; species Megathymus violae. Next base: position 4,576,798 of record PDGT01000009.1, on the reverse strand, counting down.
TTGAATCTCACAAATCGAAATCACTGCTGCGGTGATACATATTACTATTTTGTTGGACATATTTCTAGTACCCAGTTATTTCAATCGAGTTGCTTAATAGCAATGTACATGTGAATTTAATGATAAGTTAAATTTAATATTAGTTAATATAATAAATATAAATTATCAATTAATGAATTTAAATGAACTTGTTGTTTCGAATGCAACAAAACAAACAACATAGCTTGTTGGTTCGAATTCGAATGCATCGCCGCTGCGCGCCACGCCGACACGGCTTCGATGCACTCTTGTATGCATCGGAGTGAATGGCCGTTACGCCACGTCACGCGTCATATCTGCGTTCATTGCCTTACGTTGAGCTCCTCGTCCTTTCGCAGGACGATGACGTTATGCTCAACCTCCTATAATTATTTGCTGCCCTGGTGATTCGCAGGATATTTCGTCCCTTTGGGAATAAGCTTCTGTCCTAAGGGATAGCTGGAACCAGTTTTTTATTATTTCCAGACACGGATCAAAGAACTTGTACGTGGAAAAGGATTTACTTTTTTAATACTCATAGAGTCCATGGCCTTGCTTTTTGTATTTCAGTAGTACGTTGAATGCGATAAATTTATTAATGTGCGACTTGATTTTTTAACTAATTGTATTAAACTGAGCAACTCGTTTAATGTTTTGATAACTTCATGCAGTACACTATATGTCTGGTATACTAGTGTTTTGTAAACATGTCGTAGTTTTTAATTTTAATATGAAACATCAGTGGACCGATAGTAAACAGGGATTGGAAGTTTTAAAATAATAAAAATATTCATTAAATATTCTCTCGTATTTTAAAGCATTGATTCTCTTCTTTAATACATTTATTTGTGTTCCCCAATTTCACAGCCAGCTAAATTTCTGATTATACAATATTGAAAGGAAAAGGTCGAAAATAAACCTCCTGCAGCATTCTGTTATCCTGTTAATTGTTGACGTCATTCCAATAGAATCCAGATCCCTTGGGTACCTCTCGAGCAATGACCCCTGTGGAACAGCATCATTGGCCGTTTCCTTAGTAGAAAAAGTTTTGAATTCTTGTCATAAAGGAATTTTATAGTTTTTTATTAATTAACGCCAACAAAACATGGAATGTTTTATTAAAGATCTTGTTAATCCTAATCATTGTTTAATAAATTTAAGAATTACTATATGAAGTCTATACTTAAAAACGACTTAATTTTTTTGTCTTCCCCGCACTTCCTACTCCTCGCCCTTTCCCTCCGTAAGTCGCTAAGATACTAGCCCGCAGACGTGTTATGGGTTAGAACGCGGCCTACATTAGAGCGAGAGAACCTGAATCTGATCTCTTCCCTCCCCAGTCGCACGTACGAGCTTTCGAAAGCTCCTGGTTTGATAACCTCCCTTAACTTTCTGCGAACCTGGTACATTCCCGCGCTTCTATCGCCACTGTCGCTAGCCGCTTTCTCCTTCTGATGAAATTTTTAGGTTTGTAAGAAAGAGAACGTGTAGTCTATCTCATTCTAAGTCCTTTTACTACATCTGAGAGGGACAATTTAGGGTAGTTAGGATACACGCAAATAAATTACACTACATAGATTTGTACGACGATGCTTAGTTTACACATAAATAAATACACCCAACGGAGATGAAGGGCTAACCCGTTCAATGATTATAGTGGGTTTACTTTTGGCTGTAGTCGCTTGTATACGTATCGCAGAACTAACTTCACGTAACTTTGCTTTGTCTCGGAACCTATCCCGTGACATGCCCGACACCCATAATCCGGGAACTTTCATACTTCAGAAGCAGCTAACAAAATAATAAGAACGAGGTAGTAAATGTTGCGTAGTGAATCGAATGTACATAAATTTTGTCTAATTTACAAAAATGAAATCGTATATACAATAACATAACATCATTATTCTTTGAAGAAAAGATGTTCCATATTGGTAAATTTACTACGAGTATGGGTATGTAATGTACATAGACGTACTAAATTATGGTAAGACTCGTTTTTTTAATAAATGTCATACGCAATGTCGAGTTGTATAAATCATGAAATGCAATTTTCCTGACCCTCCCAGGTGAACCGTACATGACATTATATAACGAAAAAGAATACGATCTACTGAGTGCTTCAAATGTATCGAAGGCAAATAAACAGAGTAATCTACACGTAAAATTTTTAATTTTTCTTCAAGAGTGCTAAATACTAAATACAAAATACCTTGAAAGACTTCTTTATAGCTTTCCATTTTAACATTAGATACACTTTTACGGTTCACATGAGACTCTTACTGTATTGTGGCATTATTACATAGAAAGCATATTTAAAACTTTTTTTTTCAGTCCTTTTAAAAGTAAAACGCATTATGTATGTATTTTTTGCCAGCTGCAGTCGGCGCTAGGAACTCGCAAATGTCGCCAACGAGCACGACACCCACGTCGACGGTGCCGATCGTGATGACTCGCACGCCCGCCACCCTGACCATCTCGCAGGAGTTGCCAACGGCGCCGCCGCCGGTGTGCCCCGACGCCACCGGCGCCACCACGCCCCTCGGGCGACTCCGCAGCGCCATGAGGAACACCAGCTTCACGCAGATGAACGCCTTCTTAGACGCCTTTCTTATTTTCTACAGCGATGAACACTTGGTACGTTTCATTGTTCAGTAGTTCACTAAATATTGTATCCTGTAGGAATCGTATAATTGCGTTCTAATGCTATTGGTTGTTTTATAATTAAAGGTTGTTTAGCATTATCATGTAATGGTGTGACAATGAGAAATATAAGTGTAATAGCAATAACATAGGGATTTATTAAGCAAACCTACAGTATTTTAACACCATCTGGTTAACTAATATTCAAAGTGATTTATGAAACAACACTTTTTGTGCTTTAATGACGCGTTAGTAAATATATTACCTACATAGGGTTCATTAATTTATTTGACAAAAACAAAATTGCAAATAACATGTTCTATCTGGACACACTCGGATGCAGGTATTTAGTCAACAAATGGAAGGTTTATTGAAGTTATATTAATTAAAATTACTTATTATTCATAATTATTATCTATTGTGATTATATCAGACGACCCCACAGCTCAGTTGGTAGTGACCCTGCCTGCCGAGCTAAGGGTCCCGGGTTCGACCCCGACCGGGGCGGAAATTTATGTGATACATAAACGTTTGTTCTCGGGTCATAGGTGTTTGTAACGTCATATATGTGTATGTCCATGCCACTCACTATACAGGGTATCCTAGTGCGGAGATGTGGAGTATGTCAACGTTTATTATTATTATTATCTAGACATTCCTATAGTGGTTTTAGTGTTTTACGTACTCATACTCATATATTGTTCGCTCTCCATCGGCTTTTTAAATAAGGAGGGGGGACTATTCAAAAGATACCTGGGACTCCTCCCTAGCAAACCGCCACGGCACCCATCTAACGATACATAAACAAATGCTTCCACATCTCGTGTAAAACCCCGATTTGAGTTTGTTGCAACACCAAGGCTGTGAGCTACACCAAGTTACCAACTTTCCATGGTCGCAAAAATGACCGTGAGCGATCAAGAAGCCCAAACTCTGTAAAAATACTTCAACATAATAACTATATAGAGTGAAGAGCCAAGTCCCGATGAACGACGATTGGAATACATCAGCGGATGGGACGGGCCCGGCACGGCGGCGGTGCTGGCCGACGGCGGAGCCGCGCTGTGGGTGGCTACGGGTGACGTGAGGCGTGCGCGCGCGCAGCTCTCCTGCGCCTGGCTCGTGTTGGACGGCGACGACCCCAGCCAGCCCACTATCGCCGAATGGATCTCGGTAAACACATTATACGGTATTCTTCTATTATCTACAACCTTACTCAATTTACGTGTAAGCTCTTTATTGTGTTGTTTTGTGCAAGGTCTTTTGTACCATATCGGTCTTGGAAATGAAGTTTATATAATAATTATATTTCAAGCAAAATCACAAGTATCACCAGACTTGTACCTATATGTACAGACATACAGAACACCTGGAAACGCCACTGACTAGTGTGTGTGTGTGTGTGTGTGTCATTATCCAAAACAGAAGCTGTGATCATGTTTCTTAACTGGTTTTACATCGTTGTTACCGAGATACGTTATGCATTCCACAGTAACAGTGATAATACGAACAAACGAAACAAATAAACAAACATAGTAATGACGCTTGTCAAACACGTAATAATAATCTATATTTACAATCTTCATTTTAAGTGACATGTTATGTGTAAGTGTAAGCCTATGTTTCGTTTGGGAGACCACCATTCTTAAGACACAAATAATAACCTAATTCGATGCAATTGCTACTCGTATCTATGAAGCGTTTTGTAAATTTTTCACGCTTAATACGTATTTATATTTTTTAAATTACATATACACTTAAACTTTTCCCGTAAATAATTCTATCCATTACGTGAATTACATAAAAATCCGTGCAGTAAAACTTTTAAAGATTATCGCATTCTAACCCATAGACTTTGTTTTATACCAAATATATAAATAAAAATTATTATTATCATGATTCTTACACGTATAGTATTTATAGAAAATCTTATACTTAAGCTATATGTTAAATGTTAAAGAAGAATGATTCTAATATTCGCTGAAAAGTTTCATCTCGTACCAAATAAAGACTGTAAATCTATACATAAATGTAAAAGTTTTTACATCGCAGTTATAGTCAAGTCATAAATATATTGAAAGATAACAACTGCTAGATGATTAAATTTAAAATTAATTTGCTTCTGGATAAAGCAGGAACGACCTGTCCGGAACGGTCGCGTGGGTGGCGACGCGCGGCTGACGTCCGTCAATGAGTGGCAGACGCTGTCCACCGTCCTACAGCGAGAAGGTCTCCAGCTGCTGCACGTGCCAACCCTGCTGGACCAGCTGTGGAATGACGAACTTGACCCCGCGCGCCGTCGTCCCGAGTTTTCCAGGATTGTTGCGAGCTTGCACAACATGGAATATACCGGTACTTATGCAACTTCATTAATTCTCTTCTTTCCTTGTTATATCCATTATTTTTGTGAAAACTAAATGAACTCTATCTTTAATGGTCAACATAACTATATTAGTGCTTTTTATTAAATACTAGCAAATGCCCTCGCTCCGCTTCGGAAAAACTACCTTACGCTTAAAGCTAACATCTACATTTTCTGGGTTTTTGTCGTTTTGTGAATTAGAAATACATATATTAATTCATAACTTTCTTATTTATGGACGGATTGCAATGAAACAACTTTATGAACTATGAAGTGACGCTTACTGCAATACATTAGTGAAAATCAGAACGAAATCGGTTAAGCGGTTTCTAAGATTAGCAGGAACAAACGCACAGACAAACAGACAAAAATTCTAACAACTATTGTTTTCGGTTCTATTGCGTTAATAAAGGCCCCTAATAATATTTTTTCTCATATATTGTTTCATTTACAGAAATCGATCAGTTAAAATTTTATTATATGAGATTACTATTGAGATTACTATTCGGAAAATATAATAATATTACACTTCAAAAAATTTTTGATTAAAATACAATGTATAACAAAGTTAATTATTAATTAATTAATTAATTATTTTTTTATATGGCAAATATTCCTGTATTATTTTTTTTTATACCACTCGCATGTTTTTCCAAAACCTTTTGTCTTTTTAATTAATTAATTTTAGCGTATTATAATTATATTGTTTTTTTTTTAATTATCTTATAATTGTAGATTACTTTATCGCTATTATTAAATACAATAAATTAAGTTAATGAGGAAAAAAACTACCTAATGAAAATTATAAATTTGCCAGCCATATCGAATGACTTTATCACATCAAGACTTTGATTTACTAGTAATACTTTTTTTTGTAGAGGTAAAAACGTACGGTAATTAATATTTCATTAATAGAAACGAATGATTGCAAACATAAATCATTTTTCTCTGGATGAACACGATGATGAACGAGATCGGGTAACCGGTTTTGTTAGGCACAAACGCCATCCCGTTTATAATACGATTAGATCAAACATTCGACAATCACTATTGTAATAAAAATGTTATAAATCAACCGCTAACAATACTTAATGGACTGACTAAAATGCCTTATTGTATCGAAAGCTCCTGACTGTACAAAAGCTAGGCTTGTCGAAGTGTATTTAACTCGTGTACTTTCCCAGGCGTTAGTTGGCGCGATAAGGTAACCGCAGTCCGGAACGAACTTAAAGCAATAGGAGCCGATGCGATGATAGTAACCGCATTGGACGAAGTGGCTTGGCTTCTGAACGTCCGAGGAAGAGACATTCCATACGCTCCCTTGCTGAAAGCTTTTGTCGTGGTCAGCTTGAGAGACGTTAAAGTGTACGCGCCGCCGGGAAAACTGGCGATGCCGGTTCGGGAAGCACTGGCCGTTTACAGCTGTTTCACAACTTCTAGTAACTGTACCAGGTTTGTGACTTGATTTATATTATACATGTATCTACTAATCTAAAATTGTATTTTTGTGTATGTCCGTTATGTATGTACATCGAAATTCTTACTTTAAAACGGAATAGGATATAGGGATGTCTCCTAGATCAAATTCTTGTGTTTGTCTAAGCATCATTGAAACATTACTGAATATCGATTCGTTTAACGCAGATTTTAGTATGTGAGAACTCTGAAATTTTTCCGTTCATGCATTAAAATCGATTGAATAGGTGGAGTTACAGATTCATCTCGTTATCGCGACATCGTCCTATCAGCGTCATCGTTGAACAAGCAACCCTGACCTGAGATTAATAAATGCTTAGAGAAAAAGTCAATCACAAAATCTAGCATAGTATAACAACTATCTTCCTATACATTCCAAGATCTGTAATTAAAGACCATCTTCATTTCAGAGTGAATGAATACACTACAATATATTCAGACCTACGTCGGTTATCTGACAGCAAGGTTCTGATCCCCACCGCAGGGACGTTCCAACGCGGAGCGTCCGCGGCCATCGCCACAGCCGTGCCGCAACCGAAAAGGATATTCCAACCATCACCCATCATCTACCTGAAGGCACAAAAAAACCAGGCAGAAATTAAAGGAATGCATAAGGCACATTTGCGGGATGCAGTCGCTATGTGCACTGTCTTGAGTTATATTGAGGGAATGGTAAGTAATTAGTAATTAAGGTGTGTCCCCTGCAGTTTACAGGAAATGGTTCTAAGCAATTTATTTAAATCTTGGTATTATCTATTGACGACTCTTCAATTCAGTGTATGATAATGAATTTAAACAATTAGGGATCCCGATCTCGAGTTCTATTCTAGGCCGAAAGAAACATAGGTATGTATATTTTACAGATAAAATGTTTGCTTTCGGGTCTTGGTTATTTTTTACATTCGTGTCACGCGACATTCAAGATCCTGAGCGGGTGTTTGTTTATTTTATTATAATATATTTTGTTGCTTCTTTACAATCTAAGGGCAAAGCTGGCCTGAACGAAATCTCGGTGGCTATGAAGGTGGATATGACGCGCGCCACTCAAGCAGGTTATGGTGGGCTGGCCATGCGCACGCGCGTAGCATTCGGGCCCAACGGCGCAGAGCCCGAGTACCGCGCAACCAACGCCACCAACAGGCGCGTTTTCACCAACTCCACTTTAATCATTCAGTCTGGAGGACAGTATGACGGTGAGCTAAAAATCCATCATATAATATTAAATTCTTCCTCCGACGCCTTACTCTCCGATAATGACTACGAACAACCAACTCGCACTTCTGTAGTGTGATGGAGTACTCTCTAAGTTCAAAAACAAATAGAAAGACGCGTATTCTAACCAACCAACTCGCACATCAGCAGTGTAGTGGAGTACTTACTAGGTTCAAAAACAAAGAGAAAGCCTTATTTACTATTATTCTGCAGTGAGCGGCTAATGAATTGAAATCGAGTCTAGTTTCCAATCCAGATTTAAAATTGTATCTGCACTTTAAGTGTTTGCAATTGTAGACGTTTTCGATACTCGCCACTATCATAGATGTTTGTGTGTGATGTACGTACTTCAAGTCTATTACAAATTTGTTGTTACTTTGGTACATTTAAATGTATTCCTCACCACTGCAAACTCGGTTACCTCGATTATACCAATAGTATCGTATAGCATGTAGGTAAACTTTATTCCCCGTTTTCAACTACTCCAACGGTAGCAGCTTTCTATTTGGACCCTCAAAAAAAAACAACGCTTTTCAAAATAAAACACAAGCTACGTGTTCTCGTTAGAGGGCACCACAGTGGTCACGAGGACGCTGCACTACGGCACGCCGTCGCGGCAGGAGCGGCGCGCGTACACGAGCGTGCTGCGCTCGCTGTCGGCGCTGGGCTCGCTGCAGGCGCCGGCCGCGCTGCCCGCCGCGCACGCCGACCCCGTCGCACGCGCGCCACTCTGGGCGCTGCGCCAGGACTACGCGCCGCCCACCGGACACGGCGTGGGCGCTGCGCTGAACCGAAGAGAAGGTATAGCGTCGTTAAGTTATCTTCACACGTATCTTTGTAAAAGTATTATATGATAAAACCTTTAATTAAAACAACAACTATGTTATATTTAATTCAGTTAGCGTCAGCGATTAACATCTGCATATCTCTATGGATAAATTCTCCTTTTTATTTCAGATCCAGTGGTAATCGATTATCGACAAGACACTAACTTGCACACGTTCAGAGAAGGATATTTCATTACCAGTGGTAATTGCTTTTCTAACTCTATCCTTATATATTATACTCTATCCTTATATATATATTCTTAATTTTGAAAGTAATGACATATTGAAGAACAAAACTTTATATCGTTTGATATCATCAACAGAACCGGCGTGGTCCGAGCCGGGTAAATTCGGCGTGCGGCTGGGAAACATTCTGGAAGTGATCCCTAAAACCGGCGGCTACCTGGGGTTCCGCGAGGCGACGCTCATCCCGTATGAACCTAAGCTCATCGATAGAAATCTGCTCACGGATTACGAGGTGATACATGAGTACGATTTGTGAAATGAAAAAACAAAGGTCCTAAATATTAAATTACCAAGCAATTATATACATAGTGGATATTTGGCAATGTAATTAACTGAATAATGAATTGCGCAAAAGATAACTAGATTTTCTTTCAAATACAGTTTTATCAAAAGTTATACAAAATATACATTACTAGATATTGGATTATACAACGCTAACAGATTTTTTTCTGCAGTTACGAACTGCAACATATCAAAATCTACAACATTTGAATTAGGAATCTTATTTATTTAATTATTGATATACAAGATACACCTAAGAATATACAGTTATCTATAAATATATATAAAATTCTAACATACTACATGAAGTATATATGAGTAGCACTATTATTAGGGGCCTTTATTAACGCAATAAAATCTAAAACAATAGTTGTTAGAATTTGTGTTTTTTGTCTGTTTGTCTGTGCGTTTGTGCGCGCTTATCTCAGAAACGGCTTAACCGATTTCGTTACGTTTTTTACTGATGTATTACGTTAAGCTTCATTTGTTATTCAAGGTTTTCATTGCAATCCGTCCATAAATAAAATAAGAAATTAATATGATACAACGTAGGTGCTATTTCTTAGCGTAAGACGTAATTTTTCTGAAGAGAAGTGATGGCGGTTTACTAGTAATATACCTAAATGTAGTACAAATGCAACTATTACATGATACCAGTGGTCCATTTACATTCGTACTTAGTCCATTCTTTTCATTACTGACCCGTATAAATATTATACTATTTTCATACCAATTGTACACGGTGTGTTTCAGATAAACTGGCTGAACGCATACAACGACCGAATAAGAAAAACGGTGGGGCCCGAGCTGACCGATCAGGGACTCACCGACGTGTACTACTGGGTGATGAACAAAACGATACACATCGAACCACCGTCGAAGCTGCGCAGTCACACCAACGACGCAGCCGCCCCGCCCACCCTCGCTCCCCTTACCTGCCAACTGCAGATCCTTACCGTACTGTTCCTTGCAATGTTCACTAGGTATATTATGTTTTAATGGCGAATCTTTATTCAGTACTACTTATACTTATTTAGTCTTTGTATATTATTGTTGGGATATTCGTAAAATTTATTAGATTTACAATAAATATAAACATATTGTGCGTTATATTTCTTTTCATCGTCATTTTACCAATTACGAATTATATAAGTAACCGTACCAAGAGCTGGCTTTACTGAATTTTATACGTGCAATACTTACTCGTAGTTGCACTGGTGCATAGTTTAGGAATTTCACAATTAATAAGTGTAGGCTGGAGCAATACTTTACTAACCATAAATTAATTATTAATTTTATTTATGCTAGTCAATTTTGTAAAAACTGTATAATGCATAAAAACGTTTGCCGCTAGGGGGTCGCTTTGTAACAATAGTGGAATTATTGTGTTGACACTTAAGAACTATAGGTTTAACAGTGAGTAGGTAACTATACTCTTTATGCTAGGTACATAATCCTATGAAACAGTATTAGAATGTAGCTGAAGCAATCTTAATATTTGTATTCTTAGTAGGTGTGTATTATTATTCTTAATTATAGTATGTTACAAGGACTTAATTATTGCGAAGGAATTGTACAACAGAAATTAATAAAAATTAATGGCTTTTCGAAATATTATATTGGACTTAAACAATGATAAGGGTTACAAATGCAATAAAAACACTGTGAGTATTTATAATTTCAATAAAATGCCCCGTGCAATGTTTATTGTAGTTACAAATATGCGATTGATTAAATACCATTCGCTCTACTAAAATATAATGTAAATTATGGATAATTCCAATGTTATTACGATTAATGATAATTTCCACAACACGCAGACACAATGCGCAGTCTTAGAGACGTAGACGTACTCGGGCGATAAAGAAGACGTCAAATAAAATGGCGTTAAAAATATGTACCCGCATTATCATCAGCAAAACATATTTGCCACGCTTATATCTCCCCTGAGAATTAAAGCTTGAAAAACGCACAGAACAGCAACAATCGTGTTATGATATTACAATTTTAACCCTATACAGCAGAAGGGCACCCACTGTAAGACTAAAACTTAGCAATTATAAAATTAGAAATGCACCAATTATGAATATAATAATAATAAGTAATTTATTACAAGTTGTAATTATAAAACGTGGAGCCTTGCACCGAGTGCCTTATTAAAGTAGAATGTATATACGTTATAAGCGGGTAGTGATTAAATGTAGTTAATATTAAATATTATGTGCTCTGGAATGATGGATGACGAGTGAAATCAAGAATTTTAACAACTCCGATAAAAAAAAAGACGTATGTTAGTGGACATCGTGTCGACAATGACACTGATAACTTTAACATAAACACAATAGAAAAACAAATGACTTTACAGCTATATTTTTAAGTGTATTTAGTTAACGTCATTTTGACAAATTATTATATGAGAGAATATAATAATTACAATTCACTTCTTAGTAGAAAATTCCGCTAGTTGACGCTGCAAGCACTTCGAATCATGGAGTCATGAAACGTTAATGGCGAAGTACAGCCTTTCTAGTGTATTTTATTTTAGAGATGTTGATCGTTAAGCTACATTTAGTATTATTAGTGGCCGTAGTCGCTTTCAAATTACGCACTGTACTGTGGTAGGGTTAAAAATATCGCAAGTATGCCCTTAATAACTGATGAATTTTTGTGTATCTAAATGTTTCGTAGTTGCAATTATATCATTTTCACATCGACTGCGCAGGAAGCTTGTAATTTTTGATAATAAAAACTGAATACTGTTTATATTCGGAATTTAATAATGTCATATAACATTCCCATTGTTGCCAGAGCTGAATCACGAACCCTGCGATAGTAGTTTTCAAATGTCTTTTGACCATGAATAATATATATTAAAACATTTTTGATGCTTTTTAAATATTTATCACTGTGACATATCATAATGTATTTAAAGGTAAATTAAATAAAAGTTATCGATGGATTTGCAAGTTTTATTTACATTGGTCCGTATCAGTATTCACACGTGCGTGTACAGCCGGTGACAGAGTACCGTAAACATGACTAGGACAGATTGGATATACGTAGTATATACGTACTTTTCACTTTGCGCGTGTGCACATAAGCATCTTCTTAACGAACTAGTTAAGTAAAGGTGACTTCTTAATTCATTCAAGTGTTAAGTTTGAAAAAATATCGCTGACATAACGTTTAATAATTTTTAACCTAAGGTTCAAACGGGAGGGTTTCGAAATAATTAAATAAAAAAATACCGACAGCTCAATCAAGGTAATGCTGCAAGAGGCACTAGAATTTTAACAGAGTTCAGAAATCACCTTTACATATAAATTTACGGAGCTCAAATGGCACAAGTGACGAACCGGTTTGCAACCGTGCGCGCTACGCACTACGAAAGCGACGAGTGAGATAACATGAGATAAAATCCCATTGAGAAAATAACAGAACTCGTGATCTCTCTGTGCAGACTCACGTTATGGTAACCTGAAGTCAACCGAACAATCAATATTAGTATCAATGATCTTAACATTCCATCCATCCACTTCCAGTGGATTATAACGAGTGATTACAAATTCCGTTAATGTTTCACTGGCCGCTCCACCGTCTGTGTTCAGTTCACACTCGATCTCCTATAATTAACAACATTTAGATTTGGATGATACATTATTACATCGATACAGTGTATTCATTACTTATCACAATATTAAAAATAAAAAGATTTTAACGAAATAAAATATTCCGCCACTGAAATCTATCTTATAAATACACTGAATAGAATAACGTTAAACATTTTCGTACACATTTTTATCGCGCCGTTTTGGCGCTCGTCGCGTCGTGTTGTAATATTGAGATTTCAACGAATGTAACATTGGAGTGGGCACAAAGACAAAAAAAAGGGGTACCTACTAAGTACACGATAGTTCAGTTCCCCTTTCACCCCGCTACATGACGCTCAAGGCTATTGGCGATTACCTAGTGTATTAATATTATAGACATCAGTGATACTTTGCTAAGTGCTAGTTCTAAAGATAAGCTTCAGTCTTCGGGCTATGCCTCATATCACACATATAAATATACAAACATGATGCGCTTATGTATGTAGCATTATCAGACACACAGTCTTGTATATTCAACAACACTGCCGACAGTACCATAAAATATAACATTTATTAAGTAGAAATACAACAATAAGAATATATTGTGTACTGAGGTAACTAACTCCGACAGCAGGGACAGTCCGATTAATGATAACTTACAACGTAATGCAGATAGAAGACGCAGTTATAGGGACGTAGACGTACTCGAGCGATAAATAATTGAATATTGCTAATGAATTGTATTTAGTGCAAGTTATCATTAATCCAAATCAGACAATACACTTTACAAGCTTTCTAGACTATAATGAACTTTACTTAAAAAGAAAAACTTCATTTTATAAAAATAAAAAAAAATATAATTGCAACAGTAAGTAATTGTATTAGTTTGTAACATGATAAAGTAGACATTTATATATTCATTTAAAATGATAATAATTTTACAATACTTTATTATTGCAATGAAGCCAAAATAAACAAGTTTTCATAGTAGACTGCCTAAACACTAAATAAATTTTCATTTTAGAAATTTATAAACCTATTAACGCGAGAAATTAAATGTATAATCACAAACGAAGAGAGATATATACATATACAATATATTTTGAACACTTTATATTTATAAAAATAAAAAAACTTTGTTCCGAAAACTACTGCTCTCATCTCAACCAACATGAGACATTCAGTAAGTGTACAGCGCGACCAAACTACGCGGTCAATTGATAACGCAACCTTATCATAAATACGGATACAAAATTGTCAAATGTATATTCACATATCTATTACAATTGAAATATACGCCACAACAATTGACACTCTCAAGAACATATACAATGGCTATATACAATTTGTACGACAAATACTGGTCATGATGTACTGACATCATCTCTTCATGTTCATTCAATTTAAATAAATAGATAAACGTTGACAAACTCCGTCAACCATCCTCAATCCATTAACGACATATTCACGCAGTATTGTTTGGATTCAACGGCTTTATTAACGGGTCACTCTCATAGAAGAAGATATCTGGAGCTTAATGTACCGAAACTCTCCTTGTTCGGATGTCCGGAGCTCACTGTGCCATGTCTCCCCTCGTGCAAGACGACGTCTGGACTTTAATGTACCGAAACAACCATTGTATTAGAAAACTTCTAGAGCTTATTACACCATGTCTCCCCTCGTACTGGAAAACATCTAGAGCTTATTGAACCGAATCTCCTCTTGTATTAGGACATGACTGGAGCTTACTGTACCGAGCTTTCCCTCGTAATAGCAAACGCCTGGCTATATACATTATACATGTAGAAAATATGTATAACTACATGTAACGTAGTATTTAGTAAATGTAGTTAGCAGCTTCGGATGTTACGTTACTGTGTAGCAGCTGTGTTCATCTTCTGAGATCGACCATCTCCACCGGTGCTGAATCATCCAATCGCACGTGAGTTGCCGCCTGAAAAAATCATTTTCATGACTCCTGATGTGAAAGCTGATCGTATATAACACAATTTCGAGATGTTAACTCGATTTTGAGTTTGAGGGATATAAGTAAATATAAAAAAAATTATATGTTACGAAGCAACACACACTTTTTATTTAGAAATAAATGTATCTGTGTTTACTAGTAACAGACATCAGTTGTCTAAAGATACTATCATGAGACGATGAAAACTCGTCTAGCTAAATAACAATGAAATGTATTTGTTCTAATTTTTTTTTCGTGCTTCCTTGCAATAGTCACAGAAACATTAGTGTTTGTAATTGTAACTTAAAATATTTTTTGAGCTCTAGAAATTCTTGTGACCATCTTGCTGCTTCTCTTCCTGGGTTCAAGACAGGGACTTGCTACTTTTACATAAGCAATTCCTAGAATGAACATTGCTGAAGGAATGGTGTAAGTTTAATTGTGGAAAGTTTCACAACCAACTTTACTTTTAGAACTTTACTTTTTACTTTTAGAATGAGTTCGTGAGTAAGAACCAAACGCACATAGAAGAGCGGCGGGTCGTTCGGGTGTGGATGGAAGCCGCTCTGTCGACAGTTGGCGATGTACTGCATGCCGTAGTCGGGCGTCAGAGCGAAGTATCCGGTTCTGAAATCACGACAAATATTTTTTATATTTAAGTTTTTACTACGAAATACATTTATTTATTGCATAAATAAATTACAGTTCAAAAAAAATAAAGAAATACGCTTTCGTAGCGAATGAACTAAAAAAATTTAAATAATGTTAAAAAATACAGTTTGTGATGAAAGAAAGAAAAAGACAGGGAATTTCCTTTGATTCTGTATACCATAATTTTTTGAACATATTCAAAATAAGATAATTTAAAAACATAATAACATAATTTATTTAACATATTAGCTTGACTTATATATAAGTCAAGCTAAAATATAATAATATTTAGCAACAATATAAAATTAACAATATAAAGCGTGTAAAAACTATGTTCTTCACAGAAAAGTTATTACTAAAGAATACCCGACAATGTTTACAATGTGTCACTTTTCAGCCGTCATATACCCTATAACTTATGACGATAATTCTTTTTTTGTGACGGATTAGTGAGAAAATTATACTTTAAGTATGAAATTATTGTATTGTCATCGGTTCTCTATACGTATGTCAAATTTTAAACGATTTGAACATTTTCAAATTGATGAAAATGTAATTCAAAGATTCCGTTACATTCATACATACAAGTCAAGCTAATATAAAGCGTATAAAAATAAGAATACGAATTTTAAAGATTTGGTGTTGGGTTGATAAGCGTAAAATAAATTTCCCTGCCGTCCTACGAAGTAGGCAATAGAAAAATTTAGTACAGACGAATTGATATCCTAGTAGTTTTGCATAAGTAAATAATAATAATTAAAAATTACAGGATTAATTGCTGAAACTTAGGTATTAAAACTTACTGAGTGACGGAGAATCGAGTAGATTAAACGATGGCTTGTAAATAATACGACCATACCTAAAGATTATTAAATATATAAATACCATTACAGCAGTGACTTAAAAGAAAATTTGTGCGTAAACCATAATATGGTCAAATGACATGCACATCGGTTACGTTTACAACGAAATATACAGGCTGTAACCGTTGAGATCAACTCATGCCGCAAAAAAAACTTCACAAATAACAGCACTTATTACATTATGTCCTAATCCATATTAACTATCTATATATTAAAAGATGAGGAGAAAACTTTAGTGTTACCAATTAAAAAAAAACAGCATATTATTATTCAACGATTTTCGTCGAATTTCGTTAGTAAAATTACTTATGGTGTAATACAACTCACTCGTTATATTTGGGAGCGCACACGATGGCGACGGCCTCGGGCATCATCAGCTGGTAGGAGCACTGCGTGTGCAGGTCCACGGAGGACAGGAACGCCGTCTGCGTGGGGTGCGTCTGCAAACGAGACACGCGTTATGCACAACTTCACAATTTTAATTGCTTTCAAATATACTTGAGTGGTTATTAATTAAACTGTTGGAGTAATAATGTTAATGGAGATATAAGTAAAAACTTGTTTGACTTCCAACTGGTGAGGTACAGCAATTGGTTCTTACTATATTGTGTGTTGTCTGTCAGTTCAATCTGTTGTAGATATTGAAATTTTCTTACGTAAAATACAAAACCATAAATAAAATTTTATTTATTTCTTCATTTCTTTTATTTCAACATTTGTCTAATAACAAACCATAAGTTCGCTTGGGGCGCAACAACCGCACCTGTTAAGTATGCCGTGAAGCAATTTGCTTCAATAATACTTATCGTTATTCACCGATATCCGTGTTCAATCACAATCAATACAAATAGTCCAATACTATTGAAGCCAGGTTAAAAATATAGCATCTTTTAGACATCGACTTTGAAGCTCAAGGACTTCGGTCATCACGCGCAATGTCTACAGCTTCTTCTTCGAATCAATCAAATCGAAGAAGAATTAGACCTACAGCTGGTCATCCTAAACTCCAATGTACTCACATGGATCCAGCCGAGCGTGATCAGGTTGTGTTGGTCCTGGTAATGGAAGATCTCCTCCTCGTTGTTGGTGCTGCACGAGTCCGCCGTGCCGCTCTGCTTGGGCACTATCACGTGCGTTATCTTCAGCTGATCGCGCTCCTACACAGTATAAAAATTTTATTAATCTCAATCACCCGCGAAGTTAAGAGAAAGCATTGCTACAATATAACCTTGACCTATGTTAGTGTCGAATGAGCTTTAGGTTTGTCGAATATAGTGCGGATACCACGAGGTATAATGAGCAAATGTTATTCAGAATCACTCTTGACACTGAGAGCTAGTTATTAATCAGTACAAATATGAAGAACAAATGTTAAAATGTTAAATATGTGACATGTATTTTTATTATATTGGATATATGTACGAGGAGCGACTGATAAATTCGCGTTTATTATTAGTATTAGTATTAGTATTAGTAAATGTAAAAATGAAGCTTCCACTAATTAATTCAATCAAAGTGTGTACAGCGCGTGAGTAACACTCGCCAGTATCCCGGCGAGGATGCCGCACAGCTCGATGTTGTTGGCGGTGTTGGCCGCCGCCAGCGCCAGGAAGCGCGGCAGCAGCGCCGCGGGCGCGCGAACCACGCGCAGCCGTCGGCCGGCCGACAACGGCGGCAGCGCTCCGCCCGCGCCGCCCTCCCTGTCGACCAGCGAACTGATAATTAAATAGTTCCCGGTGAAGTTGATACACACACAAGCTATTTGTTTTATAGATCATAAGAATAATAGTGTGATTTAAACTTAACCAGATGATTCGCGCGTCGCTCGCATTGGGTATTTTGTTGCTATCGACACGGGACCCTTTCACTCCGATTGCCACTACTACATGTATTGTAACTTTAGGATTTACTTTTTATTTTTCCTGCATCTTCCACTACAAATTTGTTAGTGCCTAGTTGCTGAAAAATTTTTGGTCGATATGTGCCAAGTGGAACAGCAAGAATCCAGTGGCTACGTCTGCGTATGTCATACTTTGTTTAAATAAAAATAATATACTCAATGGTGGTTGCCAGTTGCTTCTATCAGACACACGACACAAAAGTGTTTTCGTTTGTGCAGCACCTAATATTGAATTGAAAAAAGAAACAGTACTTACTGTTGATGTGAAGAGGGCGGTATGAGCGGCGGCGCGGGCTGGTAGTGGTGCGGGGGTGCGCGGGGCGGGGTCGCGGCGAAATCATCGGGGTACAGCACACCGTCCATCGGCGGCGCCGACGGAGACACCGCCCACTCCTCCTGTTACATACCCACAGATACCTTTCTATTCTTTTTTTTTTACATAGAATAAGTTAATGCTCGACTACAATCCCACCTGATGAAAAGTGATGATGAAGTCTAAGATGTTGAACGCACTAATTTACAAGAGCCTATTCACTCTCCTCTTGAAGACTCCCAACTTGTAAGAAGGCGGGAACACCGACGCGAGCAAGTTATTCCAGCCCTTTGCAGTGCGCACAATGAATGACGACGCAAATTGCGCCGTCCGTGTACGCGGTACGTTCACTACGTAAGTATTCTAGGCGCTAATAACGAACACTTCGGTATTTAGGATATCACCGGGGCGAGCGTCCGCTTTACATTACTGTACAGGTAAACGCGAGTTTCAAATCGTGGCGTGTTTCAACGGTACTACAAACTCTGACGACCACTAGCGATATACTAGTAACATAAGGTCATATACGTACAAATTATTTGTCAGTAACGGTGTCCAATAAACCAATCAACTTTTCTTAATGCGGACAAATGAGGCGATGGTCACCAGCCGGTAAGTGATCGCCGCCACCCATCAACATAACATAATTACAGACGCGATGACAGGGAACTAGGGAAGAAGGGTATAATGGCCCCTCCAACATTGCAATCGAAACACGTTAATAGTATATTATGGTGGTCTCTAGAAGCAGGTCGATAGCTAGTCTGGCAGGTAAAGATACCTCCAACGAAACATAAGTGCAATCGGGGTTAAACTGGTTTGCACAGAACAGGTAACTTTGACTGGGCCAAAGACTACTCGAATGTTTGGACTTATAATAGCAGGGATCCCCTTACACCACAGAATCAATCAAATTAAATCATGTACAGAAGTAAGATACTCATTCTATGAAAATGGTAAAAGAACATAGCGGAACTATTGGAGTGCTTTTTAATTGAATCGTATGAGTAGAATATCAGCTGTACATAGGTATGATTGAATTCCAACATCCCCCCTAATCATTGCCATTTGAAAAATAAATGGATGTCGGACACTGCTAACCCGAATACATGATGATTTAGTTAATAATCAACAGATTAATATTAATAGCATCAGAATTCCCAGAAAAAAATATTTATAGAGCTTTATATATATATATATAAAACTAACGTCACACGTTTAATTGAAATACAACTTAAAATAGACCTACAATTTACATAAAACGTAAGAAAATATTTGATTTTGCAAGTGTATCAAAGGAATCACTTTTCAATTAACGCATTAATTTTGTGGCTTAAAAGGGTGACAAAACTTTGGAAAACAATGAAATGCGTGTTCTGAATCTCTTTACCGCATTAAGTATATGTGGTGTTGGGTGCGTGTCCCTCCTGTCTTCATCAGCTTGCAGTCTCTCTGCCAGTTTGGCATCTTCTTGCTCTTGCTTTCTCCTTGCTTCTTCTGCAATTCGCCGTTTCTCCTGAAACATGGTTAATAGAATTTTGAAACATATTTACTTATATAATTTTTTAGTACATTAAGTTTAATTGACATAACCTTGTTAAGGAAAGTCTGAAACACAAATACCTAACAAAATGTCTTTAAATGTTATAAAATTATTTTTACATTAGGTGAATTAACTTTGCCTTTTGAAATAAGATCACAGCATGTGATTCCTATAAATAACGACCCTATAGGTCTATTGGTAGTGACCTTGCCTGCAGAGAGATGGGTTTGATCCCGGATGGAGCAGACATTTATGTGACAGATAAATGTATGTTCTCGGATCTTGGGTTTTTAGAATGTCATATTTGTGTATGTTCATATTTATAAACATTTATTTATTTATAAATGCCACTATTGGCTGATGCAATAATAGACTTGGATGTAAGCTTATCCCAAATCAATACATTCAATTATATTCTCAAATAGAATTTTATTTTGCACCTACCAATATAATTTTAGCATTAACATAATTGCTCCAAAATTCTTTTAAAGTATTGTACACTTTTCCCTATAATTAAATATTTGTCTAACTGGCTATTTGGATATACTAGAAAAATTCAATAATTTATATTCTTGCTAATTTAAACTTCAAATATATATACTTAACTAAATACTTTAAAATATTATATGCAAACTCTTAAATGTGTATAACATATATGTCTTACAGATAAAATATTTTACCTACTTTAACAAGATAATTTATTAGAAAGTAAAAAGTTTTAGTATGACTATTTCATATGACTCACGTGTAATGTAAGATTTTAGAACGATTAACTAACCAAATTTTCCTTATATTGTAAATGTTCTTTGGCATAGTGGTCTAACAGTTTTTGCTTCAGTTTTTCAGCTTTAGGCATAACTTCTTTTAGCTTGGTCTGATTCACTGCTTTCACATCGGCAGGTACTGAAGTGTATTCAGGATGTTTTCTAATCTTCTCAAGGAACAAAGTCATGAATTTCATATACAATATATAAGCATTTTCTAGACTTCCTTCCGCTAAATAAACATTAGCCATTCTAACCATTTCCAAACCAGATCTATAGTACCTGGAAATATATATATTAACCAATGTTTATAAAAATTTCACACTTAACCAAGGGTAATCACTTTACCAATACAAAATAGAACAGGAAAATACAATTTAATGTAAAAGCCAGCACCATACATAAGTCAGTACAGTGTAATACAAAATTTTATTTAAATGGCATTGAAACCAATTAAGACTGATTACATTATTACCAGTTAAGTCAACACAATTTTACAGTTTTAATGTATTAAAATTTTTTTCAAAAAAATGTCTTAACTTTATGTTTCAATGTAAAATTTATTTTGCATCCAATTTTTTTCACACATTGTATTACAAATTTAACTGTACATTATATGTATTGAAAAAAATACACTCTCATTAAACACTAATAGCCCCCTCTGACTTAGTTTATGTACAACAATTAATTATACATCCAATCATCAAATTTTTATAAATTTTTCCTTGATTACACATTATTAGGTTTACTGATATTTTATACAGCCTATCATCTAGATAATCTCATGTTCTCACTACACACCAAATTTCATTACGATCGGTCAAGCCAATCGAGAGATACAAAGGGAGAGACAGACATAGAGACAAATAAGAATTTTTAAAATGGTCAAATTGATTTCAGTGATCATAAAACAAACATTGATCATGCAAGTTGACAAAAAAATGTAGTGAAGGACAGAGAGACACTACAGATTTATATAATAGATGTAGAAAATAATAAAATTTAATTTACAATTAAATTTGAATTCAAATGTTGTCAAAATAAAAATTTTACCTCCTGGGTGGGACATTCGGGTCCACTTCCACCATGGTTCCATAGTTAGCCAGTTGTTTGACTCTTACAGCAGGTTCCAATGAAGCGAGATCTACAGTTTTCGTACGTTTTTCAGTCGTCTGCATGATTTATGAATATATTTGTTCTTTGCAAAAATGATGCTGATAATTGATACAAATTGCAAAATAGTAACGAATTTATACAATATTATTTTATTATATGGTTTATTATTTCTTCACCCATTTTACATTCTCAAGAAACCGGAAAGAAACAAAATATTAACAAAATTTTGTAATCATTGAATGACAAAACATCATGGAAAACTGATTAAGTGATTGATAGATGGATGAATCAGTCACAATGACAAGCACGGTAGTCACAATAATTTACTGCCCCATTTGACAATTCGTATTCTTGAAGATAAAGTAATCTTGAATGAGCGCTTTAAATCAAATGGTATAATTATTTACATAAATAGCTTGAAGCTTTAAGAATTAAGCCGAAATATATGAAAAATCCCTACTTCTTTTTAATGACCTTATTTATAAACCGTATTCAACTTTTATTTTAGTACAAATCTCTTCACATCATAGTTTAAGCAGAATCGAACAAATGTAGAAGCATCATTTCAGTATATAGAAATGTACTCTGTGGTCGAAAAAGCGCGGGAAACTTCAAACTAGGCGGGAGTGTTTTCTAATGATATTTTTTGTAATTTATAATATAAGATCAGTTTAGTATAGTAGTGTACATATTTATTATATTTGTAGTGTATTTTATCGTAGATATATTATTTTTGCCTGCTAGTGGTAAGTAATTTTCTATTATTATGAGGGATGAGGGAGACCCCTTCGATCCTGGGGGTATTGAAATCCCTCAG
This sequence comes from Megathymus violae, assembly GCA_003671415.1. Taxonomy (NCBI): domain Eukaryota; kingdom Metazoa; phylum Arthropoda; class Insecta; order Lepidoptera; family Hesperiidae; genus Megathymus; species Megathymus violae. The sequence continues at coordinate 4,554,212 of PDGT01000009.1, read as the reverse complement.
GTCGGAGCTAATATAACAGTCTAATCTGGAATGGACACAGATAGTTCAGTCCGATCTGAAAGGAAAAGATCGAAGGCATTCCATAGAGTATATAAAACTTGCAACAAAAAAAGGAAAACAGACAAATCACATACAACCTTCAAATGCATGTGTATAAAGGAAAGTGAGGATTCCTGTGAGAATTACTCGCAGAATTTTATTGATAAAAATGACAGTGTTACAATCAATAATAGTAGTAAAAAACCCAATATAATTATTAATAATGACATAACACAAACGCAGCCATCTGATTCTTACAATCGAATTCGGTATTACATTAAAACTGATAGTGCTCCATACATTGTTCATGTTCAAAAATTACAACTAGGTGTATCTGAAAGCACCACACTCCATCCTATTGTGTTTGGTAATTTCCTTAAAAAAAATGATACTAATATAAAGAATATTATTAATGGTTCAATAAAAAGAATAGGTCGAAATAAAATAAGCAATTATGAATTGCCAATTATGAAGATGCCAACAGCTTTGTAATAAGCCCTCTTCTAGAAAAAAATAATTTAAAAGCTTTTATTCCATCTTTTAATGTTACCCGAATAGGTCTAGTAAAAGGCATTCCATCTGAATGGACATTGGATTCGCAGACTTAATTATAAAGTTATTACAGAGGGATCTGTTGTGTGGAAACCATCTCAAGCAGTTGTACTAACATTTGATGGTCAAGTTCTCCCTAAAAGAATTTATGTTTGTTACAATGCTCTAAATGTTGAATTATATATTTATCCAACTATTCAATGCTACAACTGTTGTAGATATGGCCACACCAAACTTCATTGCAGATCTAAACCAAGGTGCTATAAATGTGGAGAAAGTCATACTAGTGAAACCTGTAATGTTGAAGAATTTAATGCTTTTTGTTGTTCATGCTCTGGGTGCCACTTTGCTATAAATAAGTCCTGCCCAGAATTTGAGCGACAGAAAAGGATCAAGCAAACCATGGCTCAAAGTTCTATGTCTTATTTGGAAGCTTCCCGTCTTCATTCCTCCGTTAGAAAGTCTTATGCCGATGTGCTTTATTCTGTACCAAATTCCTTAACATCTGAACCTGTTATTTCATCTCAGCAATCCTACAATAAGTCATATAGAAAGACAGTATTTTTAAAACCCCTCACTCCTATAAAACATGTAGCAGGTTATGATAAATAAACTCATAACTCCATTATTAAAGATTATAACGCTAATTTATCTGCACCCAATGGTTCTGCTGTTACACAATCACATGCACATAATATTTCAGTTCAAGATATTATTAATCAATTGATTTTTACATTAGGTAAGTTAAATATTATTAAACCGAACAATGCTGCCTCTGTACTAGATGAATTTAATTATATAAAACTTCAAGATGGACAAGTCGGCCAAGATAATCCAATGGAATTGCCGAAGCATTGTTAGTAACAAAAGTGATTTAATACATATTATTAATAAATATAAACCTTTTGTTGTTACACTTTCAGAGACATGGTTTATTTTGTTTTGTTTAGTTTATTCATGTCTCAGAAAAGATAGATCTGATGGGTATGGTGGCGTAGCCATACTCATTCAAAATTCTTACTCCTTTTCTCCAATTCTCCTCCCTGTAATTAGTGATAATTTATGTGCCATTGGTGCATGCGTAAATAATGTAAATATAATTTCTGTATATATTCCTAACCCTACAACTAAAGTCTTGTCCGAATTTAATTCTTTGGTAAGTAACCTACCTAACCCCTTTTTATTGTTAGGTGATTTAAATTGTCAGCATACTTCATGGAGAAGTTCTAGATCCTCATGTTATGGAGAGATGTTATTGGACATTCTAGATTCTCATAATTTGTGCATACTTAACACAGGAACTCCTACTCGACGCACTAAACCTGAAAAAGGCTTTAGTGCACCAGACATTTCCATTTCTACTCCTAATCTTGCATCCACTCTTTCGTGGGAGCCTTTAACTACTGCTTTTGGTAGTGATCATATACCATTATTGATTACATTTCCTAACCCAAAACTAAAGATATATAATAGACCTCCACGATTAAAGTACAAATTAAATAACCCAGACTGGAATTTGTTTAAATCCAATGTTGAAAAGAGATTATACAGCTTGCCTAATATTAGTGCAGGCCAGGAATCAGCTTGTGCGGAGGCCTTAACGAAAATAATAATTAACGCAGCAGATGAAACATTCCCCATTCATCATCATCATCATCCATCCATCAGCCTTTGGAGGTCCACTGCTGGACATAGGCCTCCCCTAACTTGCGCCACTCTGACCGGTCCTGTGCCTTCTGAATCCAGCGGATGCCCGCTATCTGCCCGTGTGGTGTCCGGGTTCACTTTGTAGAATAGCACCACTCCCGTTCTTCCTGGGATGTCGTAAAAGGCGACTAATAGGACAAAGAAGATGGGCAGCAGCATCTTCATGTGACGAATACCGGTCAGGTCACCTGCGGTCACCAACACGCACTAGCCAAGCGTGGTGACTACCGGCTAAACCCCCGCATGCAAGTCCCATTCCCCATTAAAAAACCTAAATCTGACTTTATTCCTTCACCTCCCTGGTGGGATGAAGAATGTTCTAAAGCTGTTAAAAAAGGAAACACGCCGAAATGGAATATTGCATTTCTATGACATCTAAAAACTTCGACACTTATCGTGAAGTGTTGCTATAATCAAAGCAATTATTAAAACAAAAAAGAATCGAAGGATGGCAAAAATTCTGCGCTTCATTATGTCCCAACGTAAGATCCTCATTAGTTTGGCAAAATATTAAAAGGTTTAGATCTACTTTTAATCACTCTTTAAGAAACGGTATTCCTCCATCAGTTCCGACTGAATTCATTGATAAGTTAGCGCCACCTTCAGTTCCCGAAGATATTATAATCCCACTTATTCACCCAACATACAACTTTAATAGTGTAGAATTAATAAACTCCCCATTTACTTTAACTGAATTAAGAAATGTTCTCATTCATTTAAAAGATACGACACCAGGTATTGATGGAATACCATACTCCTTCTTGTCTAATAACTGTGAAGATCTTCTTCGGTATTATTTAAACTTAATAAATTCAGTAATAATTAGTGGACATATTCCACCATCGTGGAAATCTCAAATTATAATTCCTATTTTAAAACCACACAAACCGCCGTCGGAGACTTCTTCTTATCGTCCTATTGCCCTGTCAACTACAGCAGCTAAGGTGGCTGAACACCTAGTTAAAAATAGATTAGAATGGTTTGTTGAAAGTAATTACCTGTTATCTAACACTCAATACGGATTTAGGAGAGGTAAAGGTACTATGGATAACTTAAGCATCCTAATAACCGATACTCGGTTAGCCTTTTCAAAAAATGAAATTGTACTAGCTGCTTTCTTAGATATACATTCTGCTTATGATAATGTTCTTATTTCGATATTAAGATTAAAGCTTATTAAATTAAATATCCCTCCTTTTCTTGTTAATTTCATTATAAATATGCTATCTGAAAGAACTATTAATTTATTATTAGTTGGAGACGATACAATTACCAGATTAATATGGAAAGGATTACCACAGGGATCGGTGCTAAGCCCTATTCTGTATAACATTTACACCTATGACTTAGTGCACTCCCTAGACTCGTCAATCCGAGTTCTCCAATATGCTGATGATTTGTTACTGTATGTTATCAATTCTTTCATAGATGAAGCTAGTAAACTTTTAAATTCTTCACTCAGTCGTCTTGGAGGGTGGCTAAGTAATAACGGGTTTGAAATATCAGTACATAAAAGTACAGTTGTTTTGTTTTCAAGAATGCGAAAACCTCCGCCAGTGAATATTACTTATAACAATGAACTCATTCCCTGCAAAGGTGAAGTAAGGTTCTTGGGATTTATATTGGATGCAAAACTTTCTGGTGTGCCTCATTGTCAATATATAATAAATAAATGCGAAAAGAATTTGAACATCTTAAAATGTCTTTCAGGTGTATGGTGGGGGGCTCACCCTTTTACCATGAAACTTGTATATAATGCTGTGATAAGAAGTGTTATAGATTATTGCTCTTTTCTTTTAGAGCCATGTAATATATCTTCCTTACAAAAATTAGATCGCGTTCAATCTAAAGCCCTTAGAATTATATCAGGTACCATGAAATCTAGCCCAATTAATGCTCTCCAAGTAGAATGTTATGAACCTCCCTTGCATCTAAGGCGCCAATATTTATCGGATAGATTTTATACACGATGCTTACAATTTTCTAATCACCCAATTTTAACAAAAATCAAAGACCTTAAAAATCTTACAAATTCTTCTTATTGGGCCCATAAAACATTACCTCGTCTCATTGTAAGCTTGGATAAATTTACCTCTATTAAATCACCTACTTTTATGTCACCATTTCTACCTTTATATAGCAATTCTTATGAATCATTATGTACATTTCCTGAAATAAATGATTTTGGTCTATCAAAACACGACTTAAATAGCGGCCACAAGTTTAATTCAATCATAAATGAGAATTGGAAAGACTGGCATCTTATTTATTGTGACTCGTCAAAATTCTGTAAGGATGGTTGTGTGGGTATTGGTGTGTATCACGCACAGTACAATATTGTTAAAAAAAAAAAATTACCTCCTGAGACATCCGTTTATACTGGGGAATGTTTCGCATTGTATAAAGCACTAGAATATGTACTTCTGTTGAAACTCCAAAAAACTTTAATATTTTCTGATTGTAAAAGTTCTTTAGAAACCATATCCAAATATCCGTTTAAAATGAAGTCTCAAATTGCTATAATTTTTGATATTAAAAATAAATTATATCAATGTCAATTAAAAGGATACAGTGTAGTTTTTGTGTGGTTACCTAGTCATTTAGGCATTAGAGGTAATGAAATAGCAGATCAATTGGCAAAAGATGCGGTAGAATGTGGTGACATCTGTCCATATAATAATTACCCACAAGACTTAGTTTCTCTTGCTAAAGTTTATTTATATAATTCATGGAAAAAATACTGGGATATGAGCTCTAAGTGGAAAGGAAACTATTATCAAAGAATACAACAGACTATACCTTGTAAACCTTGGTTTTACCAACTTCATCCTTCGATTCTTATACGTATCTCCAATCCACTTCGATTCTTATACGTATGCGTTTGGGGCATGTTTGTGTAAATGAACACCTTTCGAGATTGGGTATCGTCAATAGTTCGGAATGCATTTGCAATACGGGTATTCAAGATTTAAATCATATTTTATTTGTTTGTCCTGTACATGATCATTCACATTTCTATAAAAACTTAATTTCACTAAAAGTACCTTTTCCAACCTCTGTATCGTGCCTACTCTCCTCCCTCGATCCTAATATATATAGAACCTTAGCTTCATTTATTATTAAGAACGATATTAAGATTTGACTTCTTTTTTATTCTGTTGTGTATTATATATATATATATATATATATATATATATTGAAAAGTGTTGTATTACAAATATATTATTTTAAAGTATATAAGTTGTATATTTTTATATTGAATACTTAATTAGTTATTAATTAGTTAATTACATTAAATATTTAATTTTATGCTATGCCTTATTTTCCTGATCTTATTTTTTGTTTCCCTAAATTTATCGGATAAATTTGATTTTCCTTACCTTGGTATCCCGTCCTTTATTTGTCATTGGCTGAGCGTACCTACGCCAACGCCATTAATATATAAAAACAAACAAACTCTGTGGTCGTTACAACGTTGCATCAGGAGGCCTGTACTCAAGAGATGTGATGATTTAAAACCATAAAGTTAATATACTAGCGTAAATTAACTTTATGTTTAAAACCATATTTAATCCAACCATAATCAATAAATTACTAGAATTGAAACTTTGCATTACCGATTAATACCTAATGTACAAAAATCAAACAAAAAATGAAGAATGTATAAAAAGAAGGACAATAAAAATAATAATAAATACAATATTCTTGTTAAAAGAAGCTTTTCACAATATCACTAAGGAGAATTAGATGAATGTGGTAGAAAAAAAAAACTTTTATTATACAAGAAGATTTTACCAGAGACCTAAACATAGACAACATAATTGAAAATGATTTATTATATATTTTAGTGAAAATAGCTCGACCATCTTCATCAGAGAATTAATAAATAATTTGACTCTTATTTCCTGCAAAACTGTTTTGTAGCTATAAACATTAAATTGGCCGATATAGCACATGACAGTTTTCACCGGCCGAAACACTTGCCGTGTCGTTCTCATTTTGGACAGTTTCCATTATTTAACTTTTAAGGCTATTGTTTTTTCTGTGATTATAATACTACATAATAGCTAGAAATAATGTCGAACTGTTACCTTGTAAATACATTATATTTTTTCCCTAGTCGTAAATCCTTTAATATCCGTAACCGAAATTATCCGAAACAATTTCATATCCGTTACCGTAACTATAACTGATAAAATATTACTCATATATCTGTATCCATATCCAGATCCAAAATGTATTATCATAAATCCTCCGTCATCTAAATACTACACGATAAATTTTGAGTTTAGATTTTGAAAAACCGGATTAACCTCAATTATCAAAATGGTATGACCGAGTGGATCGCCTTGCTGACATCCTACTAATTTATTTAATATTGTATTAATTACGTATTTATTATAAATTAATTTAAAATAATTATAATAACAGTCTAAAAGTACCTTTCATGTATATTTTTATTTTTTCTTTTTTTTATGTTAATAGCCCACAAACAAGCAAACGAGCCACCTGATGGTATGTAGTTACCGTCGACCATGGACATCAGCAAGACCAAAATTATCACCGCTGCGTTGTCGGCCAGGAAATGATAAGGTAAGAAAGAAAGTATCGGTTCTCAAGCCCCCAGCCGGTACACGACGAGTCGTTTGGCAGCTGATTCAAGCAGAAGGGTGGTAGCCAACCAGGCAGACTTCACGGAAAGATAATAATACCAGTAATAATATTAATGACCCAAAAATAATACTGATAATATAATATTTATTCGAAGCAATACCACAAAGCAGGCCGGCTTCTGTCGCCTCTTACGACACCCTGTTCTGCCAGCATGGGATTGGGGGGAGTATTCTAGGCCACCCCAATAGGGCACAAAATAAGTAAGGTTTGCTTTATGTACGAGTACCACGCCGCCAAAGTGTCAGGTTTGCCCGTTGATATTGTTATCGCGAGTAGTAGGTTCTTCCGCACGCGTCGCTCTGGATAACTGTGTAACGTATGTGTGTATGTCTGTATGTGTGTGTGTAACTAGATATATTATTGGCAAACTCACCCGTTAAGATTATTTTTGTACTCTGTGTAATAAAACAGTAAAGAGTGACGAAAGCTATTAATTTCAACCCTGACCTCATAATCAGTAATTTCGTAACTCTCTTATCACTAAAATAATATTTGCTTCTAAGAAACAGTACACTCGTTTAAAAGTCAACATATTATGTGTTTGCAATAGGCATAATAAAGAGCAGATAAAATTTAATATATAAAATTACTCTGTAAAAACATTTATTTCGTTTATAAAGATCTGTAAAGAATTACACAGAACAAGTAGCAAAATGCTAAGAGCGGACACCAAATACAGGCGGCAATAAATAATAAAAAAAAATGGCACACATTCTCATAAAACCTGTACACCCCTAGGCAGACTGGATAGAAAGATGGACAATTCTTATAAACATAATACCAGGGTGTCTTTCTTAACGTATGAATGTAAATTCCTTTACGAACATCATTTCCTAATATTTCGGTGTCAACGTCATCTATTACTGAATTGATGTTACATTTTATTTCTTTACAATATCGCCATAATTTATTTTTTAATTTGACACTTGGCATTGATTTTAAACATTGTGTTTGTTTTGTTATTCCTTTACACCGCGAGCGCTTTTTGTAGTGTTCTAAACATCCCAAAGCTCGCTGAGACGACATTGGTTTTTTATTAAAGGACCTAACATTATGCCGCTTGCAAGATATGTTACTGTTAAACATTGGATTTAATAATTTAACATGAACGGGCAAACCAGACATATCTGGACATAAATATTTATATCTGTTACGGCTACCACTTTGCAAGCAAATTTTTTTATTGTTATTAATTATATATTTTCTTGTATGCGTCCGGCAGCTAGATTGGGGATACCGAGACTTAATATGAACCGAATTTCTATATTCAATTCCTTTAACAGAATGGTGCGCCTTATTTGGTATTTTTGAAACTTCTTTTAAATTACATGGAATATTATTATTTTTTCGAGAACACCGTTTTGTGAATTTCATTACCCACCCTTTATTTCTACTATAGTATAAAGTACATTTTTTCTCAGGATCTGACATCATAACCTGATCTTTATTACCAGACCTTGGATTGATCGAAGATGGATAACATGGCAAATTATTTGTACATGGATTAAGAAGCGATTTCAGCGCTCCGAATGAAACGGCGATCGGTTGATATGCCCAAGATATACTCTTTAATAAGAGTGTCCACGTATTATTCCCGCAAGTTTGCATTGAATTATCTATCACACGTTTGCTACCACACATATATGTTTTGAGTTGTGATTTTGTTCTACATCTTGAATTGCGCTTACTTGCTCGCCGAGCTGCACTCGGACTTGTATATCTAGGTCGTAAAGGATATGTTACAAACCAACAAAAATATAAGACGATAATACACGGAGACCAGACCATCAAAGCCAACCCAAATATTATATATTTAAGTGTTATTTTTGCCAAATACAGAGCACTGTCGTGTATAACCAATGGGTCGAGTAAACGTTGAAAGCGATCGTTATTTGATTGCTCATGTTTAATACGATCATTTTTTGAACCTAAACACTGAACACTGACGGTACACGCGTCGCCTGCGCCTCCCTGAGTGTTTGAAACACAGAGCATGGATCGTTCTGCATGTTTTTCTATTTGTGAAACAATTCCATTCACAGTTTGGAATGGAAAACTTAACTCATCGTCTCGTCCCATATTAATTGCCTCTAATTCCGTGTCCGTCTGGTCATAGTTGGGAAATTGTACCACTTTGTAGTGCGCCGGCGTATCATAATTTTGACTTACTTTAGAACTCGGTTTGTCTATATTATCAGAATGAACGTTATTTAACGCATTTTTTTTACGAATATTTTGCCTGCTTCGCTTCGGCACTTCACAAGGAAGCAGGTTTAGTCGATTTTTTATATTTACAGACGATGTGTTACACGTATAGTTTATATTATCATAATTATTTGCATCGAAATCGAATATATCATTAATTAATTGTTGATTTATATTACGTTTATTTTTCAACTCCCGTGCTTCGGATGAAAATAAGACTTTGATTTGCTTAGTTTGTCGATTAGACGTTTTTTGTTCCTTGTAATTTCTGCTGTTGTTAACTGTACTACTAGGACGAATGAGTCGTTTTACATAGTTACTGCAAATAGATAATGTTCCCTTGATCTTCTTATGACTTGTTGATTTTCGTCGCAACTTCATTTTCGAATTCTTAACTGCAAAACAGATTTTCACATCAGTGAGTGGAAACAACGAAATCTAGCATAATTTAAATTACATGTCTGAATTTTCGCTTAATAATCTTATATTAATACCATCTGAATTTTTTCTTTGAGTTTCATTTTTATTCATGTTTCTGATGGCATTTACACATTTGCTAGCATTATTTCCACAAATACTTTTAAAATCCTTCTTGTGAGCATTATCGCGAACATCATAGTCGAAATTCAAAATTGGTAATCTATGTAAACTCTGATTGCTACAGTCCATTATTGTAATTCAGAGTTTTAAGTTACTTTCAGTAATTGATTGAAAAAATTACAACATATGGTGTTTATATGGCATTGCATATCGCGGCAACCTATGGCGACAACGTAATTATAATTGTTTGAAAAGGTTAAAGGACTACAACAACAAATAACTGTAAAAACTTCGGTATGTGATAAACCGTGGGTATTTGAAATATAAGCTACAAAATATATAGTCATGTATTACAAATATATCTATGGCTTTTTATTAATAGAATGGCTCGTTTCTGTTTTATGACAGGTATCAGCAGTCAACATTGATACCACAGTGTAAGTAAAATCACAGAGTACAAAAGTAAACTAAATAATAAAAATAGATGAAATGAAGGTAGAAGGATAAATTCTTTGTTTTTGACGATTGTTAAAAATACGCATTACAGCATATCCCTTCATTTTTTTGTGAATTTTGCATTAGCTGAATGATACGGTACCATTACGCTGTTAACTGTTAATATAGAACTTACATAGAAAAAATATTTGGTCACATCATGCTGTGCAACGCCCCCATTACACCATATCCATGTGATGCAGATCCAATCAACATAGTTTTATTTTGAAAAAAAGAAACCGAGAATATTTTTAACGTCCCGCGAAAAATATTTTTTCCAAGATCAGAAAATTAGTCTTTGCCCAATTAACAAACATTTTAATTTTCACAGAATTATAACGTGTTACAAAATGATAGTCGAACTCACTAATGTCAACAGTAGGTGTGGTGTATCTAACCTTGTAGATACAATAAAATATAATGCTTTCTTTGGTAGCCGTTTAATTTTAAGTACAACAAAATAGAAATAATGCCGCCATGGCCTACCGAGGTTAGCTACCTAATAATAAGTGTTGAACGCATAAACACGCTGCTCTATGATTTCTAAATAGTCGCGTTCCAATATATTACAGTAGGAATAAACTATCTGTGAATCTGTAAATTACAGATGATTTACATGCTTATCATATCGCTACTTAGATAAGGTTAGACGATACCGTATCGTACAATGTGAAACTAGTCGGTTCTAAATTAGCTTAACAAATATGTGTCTCCAATTATTTAATTAACTGAGATTTTTTCATGTGAAATGACAGCAAACCTTCAGATAACCAGTATATAATCACAGTTTTTTTATCTATGTATATTCTCACTACTGTTATATCTCACTACTGAGTGGATTAGTTAATGACACCAACCAGGACCTGAAAATAACGTGACTACGTAACGGTAAATTTTTGGAAATAATAATCATAAACTAATTATAAAACACAAAAATGTAACCATGACATAATAGCTATCAACAAATGTGTAAATATTAATTATTCGTATACATATACTAGGATGGAGCACGCGTGAGGGTAGGTATGGACTTCAACTTGCCAGGTTAGCTACTACCGTCCGCCATATTGTGAAATAGTTTTTACTTATTTCGGTTGCAATGTCGGAAAGCCAATAAAAAGAGAGTTGTTCTTAGTATTAAATACTCGTCTGCTCGTTTGTCGGCTATCGACATAGAAAGGTACAATTCTATATTCAGCGTTAAAAATATTATCATAGCGCTATACAACAGACGAAAAGAAATCAGTTGTCATTTCCATTAAATTACATTTAATTTTATTGGAAATCACCGCAGCAGGCAAAAGATACATTTGCAAAGTTCCAGACAGAGTAACATCGGCACCCAAAATATAAAACCAGCTATAATTAGCATAATGTATCCAAAATTTTTCGATTGCTTCCTGACATCCATATAAGGCGGGTAATATTTAGGCCATCGATGGTAAATCCATAGTTGTGGGGTTCTAGGAAGCGATTTTAGGTAACAATCTCCTGCAGTTAAGTTCAAGACGTTTACATCTTGAGGAAAATATCTTGAGGAATATTTATGCGTCGGGCGAAACCCATACTGTAAACGCCTGGAATAAGATCTGCATCGTTGTAAGTCTAGCAATGATTTTAGTACATTGTTTTGCTTACACGGTCCTGATATAATTTTTTCGCAAAAATTGACCACAACATCAGTAAAAGGGTTTTCTTTTTTTTGTTTTCTTTTACGTGGACATCGTGCATAATTTAATTTCATTTGGTACTTGTTTGCTTTGCAATTGCGTGGATGGCATTCCTGGAGTTTATCTTTCGAGTTGAGGGCAAATAACATTTTCTTCCGCGCGTCGCGTAGTTTCGCTGCTGCCTTCAAGTCTGCTTTCGCTCGGCAATTGGCACGTTTTTGATATTCCTGTTTCTTACGTTGTAGTACCTTTTCTTTTTTTAACAGTTCTTTCTCTTTTACATATAATACCTTTTCTTTTTTATTAATTTCTTCCCAAACACGGTCTCTCTGTTTGTTATTTTTTAAAATACGAAATCTCATTTTAGTAAATTATTATAAAATTTTATTAAACTATTACCATATTATTATAAAATTCTTGTTTAATTTTCATTGTGTACAATTTATATTTAATTTACTTAAGTTTATTTATGCAACATGATCGATGTTTTATTTGTAATATTAAAATTTTTATTTTTATATTAGGGCACTGTGCAAGACTTGTTTGGGAGAATGAGTGACATTGATTGATGGTTATAAATTTTTAATCCTCTCGGTCTGCGAACAATATTGTCTATGATAAAAACTCTTCTTTTGTTTGTGGATTTTAAATGATTGGAACAAAATATAATTACTACTTGTGTTTGAAATATTACAGAAAACCTCAAAAGCATAATCGTAAAGGCTAAACTATTCTAAATACTGTCTGTACCAATACCTAAAGATACTCGCATTGAGTATCTTTTGTATTCTGGGCAAACCTGTAAAAATTCAAATGACTTATTTACTTTACAAAAAGGCAAGTAACTAATCAGAACTACTCATGGTAGTTGTTTTTAAATTTAGGAACTAAAATCGCACTAAACCCTGACTAATACCTTACGAGTAGTAAATTATAGAGTCGCACGGGGCGGAGTTCAACTCCTGAGAGAGGTCACCACACGGAGTGAGAAAGCGGTTCGTGACAAAACTAACCACAATACACGTACAATGCAATAACGACTCAGCGTTTTAGAAAGATAAGCTTTTGAGGTTACCAATAAATACTATTGTAAGGAATTGTAACCTCGGTGAATGTCGAGTAAGCAAGACATTACAAAATTCAAATTGGGTCCATATGTGTCACATGTCTATTATCGACCATATACAAATAATTAGTCATTAATGTCCCGTAAATAAAATTAAATGCGTGTTTAGTATCCAAGAAACTTACCACTTATTATTCAGCTATTAGTATAATAAAGTATAGTTATTGTCAAATTAGAATTATTATAAATTATTATAAATATTATATTATTATTATTATAAAGATAAGCCAATTTTTTTAATTAACAATTCGTTGTTTAAAAAGTTTTGATTGTTTGATGTTGATTCGTCTTAAAGGTTTGTGAAGTCAGTCACATCAAACTGTGTATCATGGTAAACTACGATCCAAGACGGACTATAATTAGCTACGAGATGTAATTATTTAATAGACACAACCATTGTACGCAATATCCTGAAGGAATTTTAAAGTATGTTTCCAAAACAATATAATCCGTCAAATTCCAATCATAATTGCCGGAACTCAAATTACAAAAAATTATTAGAATCAATGATAAATCGACAAAGGTGGAGGATGCCGTATCCGATGTGATTTCAGTTGGGCTTCCTGCATCAGTGAGGTCAGCGGACTGGCTCCCGCAGCGGGTGACACGGCCACACGGGTGCGCAGGCGCAGACGCAGAGTATCTCGAGCGGCCGTCTCAAGCGCGCGCGCTGTGCATCTTACATTTACCGAATAAAAATAACCTAGTGATAAACGCAGTGAACATTTAATTAAGTTAGGCACGGCGTGAGTTCATTCGAATCGAATCCCAACGAGTCCAGGTATTTTTAGAGGCATACTTTGTTCTTTAGCTAACTGGTTTTCAGGTTTTGCCCCGCAAGTGTGATTGTAGCTGAATTTACTCAGAGGTTTAAGTTTTAACAATAAAGAGATTATATTCATGATTTCTATCTAATAAATTACATAGAATTATATATTTCTATATTATGTTAATTTTAAGTTTTTTGACTTAAAATACAAAACCTAATTATAAATTACGGATTTTTTTTTCTACTTATCTAACACAAATTGATGTTGAGAACAGGAACGACTTCGTGGAGTATAACTTTTTTATACAACAAACACGTGTAATAAATGATCACGATAAATTTATTTTAAAAGCCAGTTCTGAATTATTATACATATATCGTTTGCAGTTGAAACGCTCAATCGATTCCATGAGAACAAGATTTAAATGCAAATAAAATTAATGACCACCGAAACTTGTATTTTTTCTAGTATAACAATATATACATAGGAGCCTATAAGTACAAGATTAGTATTGATTCTTTCACTTTAAAATGCCGAATGAAATGACCAAGTACGAATCAGACATTACGTCTAAAGTTGGCTTGTTATACTTCATCACCATAAAATATAAGATATAGCCAAATTATACGAATGACCCACAATATAATGTAATGCTGCATTCAAGTTGTTGCCGAGCGTGTCCAGTGATAAGCATTGTGTATGATAACCTTAGCATACAATACAAACTAAATATTTACCAGTGTACATTATTTAGAATTTTTAATCATGCCTTTCCTATAAATGATGAACCAACGTAATTTGAAGTAGCCCTAAAAGTGAATCTTTCAATATAATTTATGGAATATTATTAAATTTTGCACCCCTCAATAAGGTGATTCAAACATGAATCTCATTTTATGAACTGGATCTTTTCAACAATAGCTGACTCAGCGCTTTTCCATCTTGCGAGACAGATTCAAATTATTTCAAAGGTTGTTGTATTCCTGGATTTCTCTTGAATTTAAGATATGCAGTCGTACTGCATACTATTGAAAAACTGATGTTACTTTGTAATAATGTGACTTTTACGTTACTTCAAGTATTTGAATGTGTACATACTTTCTTTATTGTTATATAATTCTTTATTTGTTATTATTATCACTATTAAATCGCATTGTTTATATATAGATAGCATGAGCACTTATCAATTTTTTAGTATGTAACTGTAATAAACATGATATTTAATTTTCTGGTGCTAAACTTTTCTCAGCTATTTTATAGCCGTCATTAGTTACATTATGATTGGTTATTAATCAACTAGAGACAAGGTATGAGTATGAAGAATTATAACACGAATTCTGTTTCCAGAAGCATTGTGATGAAATGGCGCCGTATCACTTCCTGCCCTTGATCTTCGTAGCAGTGTTGGGTAAGATTTTTTTCTCTTAGACCCGACGTTATTAAGGTTTTAAAGTGTAATGGTAAACCAGTTTTAGGTCAATAAATGAGAAAATTTCCCACAGTTCTACGAGAGGACAAGTTTGTGGAGACACAGCATAAAGGGTAACTTGACGTTAACTCGAGGTCAGGTAGATTGGTTTCAAAAAGTAATTTTATAGTATGTACTCGTAGAAGGTACCTATATCTACCAATGTTATAACGAAACTTTACAGCACGTAGAAAAAAAACGAAAGAAAAATAAAATCGAACTTCGAAAAGAAAAACTGCAATATATAACACTAAACGCAAAAATTACCCAATCGTGATTAAAATTCAAAACAAAACTACAAATTACGCTTCATTTACAAATATAATTTCAATGTGACAATTCTTGTGAAAACTCTGTACGTATTGTTACACGGGTCCCTCCGGGAGAGTTTAAAAAAAAAGAGTTTAATTAAAGACACTGTTTAATGAAATTAGAAATAGAAACAGTTACAATAATCTTCAATTCAAAAAACGTTTAGCCTTTTGACATATCGGAGCGGACAAACTCTTACCGAGCTTCTGCTCTACTAGCTAGGATGCAGCCGTGCTGACTCGACATCTGCTTTGCACTTTCATATACACTAAGCATATGTAAATTAAATTAAATAGTATTATTAACTACCTACTGCAATTATTGAAGTTAATCATATATTAGGAATGTTTTCGATACGCAAATATAAAATATACATTCTGTATCTGTGAAGATAATAACCAAATAAAAGTAAACGATTTTTAAATTTCTTGTTAATATATATGTTTTATTCAACTTTTTAACAGCCAGTAGGCATAAACATGTTTATAAAACACGTTTTTAGTTGACTGGTATATTTCTGTCGTTTAAAATTTTATGATTTTTATATCACCCCAGTAATAAAAGAACTATAAAAATGGTTTCGTATGACTTTCTAATTAAGCGTGGTGCCTCAGACTTCTCAAGGTTCTAGACTTCTCAACCTTCAGAACGATTAATTTACACCACAACCACGGTAAAATACATTTTACATCTAACCACATAATGTAAACTGGTCTCAGTTCTTTTAAGTGAAGTTGTAAACCTTGTCATTAAATTGTTTACACATTAAGAAGCTTAGTTCCGTGTTTACGTACAATAAAACTAAGTGAAATCTACAGATTGATATAAGATCAACAAGTTTGTATAAGTTGGTTAAAAAAAGTTGGCATGGATTGCAACACAGAACACCTCTATCCCTACCGGACTACTGTTTATATGTTTGTTTGACACATACATATTCGTACATATATAATTCTGACGACTAAATGTTAAATGTTTACATGGATCGCTATTTGATTTTAGATGTAATAAAAAATATATATTTTTATATGTACATGTGCTTGATGGAAGAGACGTAACTTGTTAAAAATTTTACAAAACACAAATTTCTTAAGGAAACTGTGACTATGTTGCAAGACTGAAAAGAAATAAACTTTGTGTATGGATAAACGTAATCTATAAGTAGATATACTCTATTAGTCATGGTATAATTTTTTTCAAATTATGAGTACACATAATATAAACATATTTAAATATTAAAAAAGGTAGTTTAGTTGTTACAATTACTCACGCAGTTTTTACTAAATTAATTTCATTGAGACGAGTTCCGTTACCTGGATTAGAGGCCTTAACGTTTAACGGATCTTAGAGCAGTTAACTAAACGGTCTATGATGGGCCGTAGATTACATGAGTATAAAAAATGTTCAAAACAACAAGGACATTTATTATTATTTTAACGTGCTTTCGTTTATTTCTCATTTATAACCGTATGTTCTATAATAATTTAAACTTGAAATGGTTATATTTAAAAAGTTTTCAGTAATTTTGTCAATTCACTCATTTTTAACAGTAAAGTAAATTGTGTCACTTTCTCATTTTGAAGAAAATGAAAATAAGGTTGTTTTTTCACTTACACCGAAAGTTAACGCGGTTTGTGATCGTTTTGTGTAAGGCCTAGGCTCGTTTATTAAATCAAAATTTCCAAATTGGAAACTGTGGTACCAAAAGTCCACTGTGCGTTACAAACACTACGTGATTGCGTATATAACTTTTGACAAATATCAAATGCATAGTACTGAACAACGTCCGAAGAAAATCAAATTATAAAGAAACACAAAACATGAATAACGAATTTTAAAACGGTACAGTAGCTTTAACTTTAAATTATATTTTAATTTGTAATTGGTAAACCAATACTATAAGACTTCAAAGTTACTTGTATTGTAAATTGTGAATTTCTCAGGTAAGGACCTAATACTGAGCAAGTAACCCGCGAGCCAATAACTCCGATAAACACTAATTTTTAATGAAAACTGTAAATAGCTACGTGGTAATCATTTGTATACTATACAGAGCAAAAGTACATTGTAAGATATTGATACGCACAAATTATGTTATAGGTATATAATTAATTTTCAAACGCAGCTGTCAATTTGAACCCTAAGGTAAGGTACATTCAGTATTAACGTAACATCATATCCTGCTAACTAGACAATTTTCCTTGGACGAATTTTTTTCATTATTCATCTCATCAGTCATCATCTCTTATTATTATGTGTACCACTCACCGCGTATCACTAATTGCAATTTAATGGTAAAAATACAATGATGGATACGTGGAACGAACATATGAATCATTCGTACAGTTCTGGTTTGGGACATATTTTCTCTACCCGAGTGTGAACTACTACGTGAACTCATACTTACGTATAAACGTACGTTGGAAACGTAAAACGTCTGGCCTGTGTATGGATCAGAATTTACATAATGAGTCATTCTCGATGTACCCGTGAATGAATTAGATGTTTATCGGTTATTTATCGAGGCGTCTTTTCATCTCAATGACTATAAAGTTAAATTGAATACGTGTTCTGAAGTGAAACACGATATGATGGGACACATATAAAATATTTTTCCAACGAAGTTAGAACACGAATAACATATAGTAAAGTTGTAAAACATTGACACATTTACTACAAACATTTTGATATTACGTTATAATTAAATCTATATATACGTTTCCATTCTAGGGCATACACAAGCACGCACGAGCATACACACAAACACACACACACATATGCATACACATACGTTAACAAAAAATGTTATGTTATAAGTTATGTTTAGTTTTTTATTTGTTTCTAGTTTTGTTATTTGATTAACATTCTTCTGTGCCTTGGTGGATGAGCGGGGCACCCAGTAAGTAATACGGGTCACCGACCCAGTACAGGGGCCATTGCGACGTGTTACTGTGCTTTATGCTTAATGAATAAATACATATTTATTAAAAAATTATTTGCGAAAATCTTTTTATCATTATTAAATGAAGCATTTATTATGTACTCATAAAAATAGTATGCTAAAGTGAATACATCATACATACAGAAACTGTAATCTCGACTAACAAGTAGCTGTCTTTAATCTGTGTAGTAGCTAGGTAAGTACTAAGAATTATGTAAGCGAGTGCCGGAGTTTCGTATAATTCAGCTGCGGAAGTTATTAGTGAACTCTTACACTAAAATCATCTTTATTCTTAACGCTAGTGTGCAAATAAAATGGGCTATTTTATAGCGCTACAATAATAATATCAAATAAAAAAATTATATAACAAATCCCATCCCTGCCTTATTGCTCGACCCGGGTCTCCTCCCAGAGAAAGAGACCAAGACCAAAGCACTATTGTGTTAACGGACTCTAAAATATTTTGCAGACTTATGGGAAACTTTCGGATACTTTACAGTTCTCCTCAAGGTGTTTTATTCTTATTGAAACATTGTAAATACATAAAGTTATCTTTAAAAATTAGAAGCGAGTTCAGCATAAGAATTTAGTCTCTAGAACTGAAGATCGACTTCCAATTCCAAAGTACTAGGTTTATCACTGCTTTGCGGCCGGCACGTTGATGAAATCCCTAATCCTTGTGTTATCTATTTTCAGTGTCATTTAACCATAAAATCTTGATTAACCATGTAGATTATGGCAACATTCCAAAAACTAATTCTAGTAATCAGTCATATTAAAATTTTCACATCGTTATCGCTCATGAATAAATCAAAAGCCGATCAAAGTTGGTCCAACGAGAAATCTTGGTCACTTTCAATATATCTGCTATATATGTATATATATACACAACACACGCTCCACGACTGGTTTTGAGTTCGCTTACTCAGTTTGCGCTCTTACCATAACCAATGAATCATTATTCCAGGATAACTATACTAGCAATAATTACGTTATAGCCCTTGAATCCTTACAGTATAAAAGTTATTATTAACGTGTTAATTGCCACAAACCTGGTATTATTAGTTCATAATAAAAATACTGAAAGTAGGACTTACTAGTCCTAGGAAAGTAGGACTTACTAGTCCTACTTTCCATTCCGTATTTCCAAATAACTGAAAGTGATGCCTTCGATATAGCAAATGCCGATAAAAAACATACATTTGTAAATCAGAATACGACTTGTTAATATTATAATGTTATATTTACTACTTAATAATCGTAGAACTCATCTTTCTCTTTCAATCATCATTGCTGGGGAACGTTTTATTTTCAAGAGAAAATTCAATCCCGAAAGTATTTATCAGTCAGGTATATTAATGTTTGATTGAGTGGACTGTATATCTTCATTAAATGACATACGCCTAAAAACAAAAACTGGCACAATTTGCAAAAAACTAAACAAAAATTTAGTTTCGTTGGAATGTTCGAGCATTCACCTTAATTTAGCTTATTAAACAATAAAGACTACAACCGATATCAAGCACTTATTCAATTCTCTCAACGGACGATCGTCATTTTGGTTGGTTTAAAATTAACTTGCCAAGTCCAACTCGGTTGACCGTCGCGCGCTTTTTACAGTGTATTAATAAGACAGGCATAAATTACATTGAAATTGTATACACTATGTTAGGTTTGTTTTTTATCTAATATAAAAACATTATATCAGGCCAGTACGATCGTAATTAATGAGATAGACAAATGAGAAAGTGTACCAACTTGTATTGGCCTTATTACTACATAATAAACTTTAAAGAACAATGATTGAACGCGATTATCTCCAAAACTATCGCATGTACATATTTTCATGTTGTTTTTACACATCAATTCAGTCAAGAGAGGTTTTAAAAATTTCTGAATGCATTATTTTATTTATTACTTTTGTAATAATAAAATTGTTCATGCATTTTTTTTAATTGTTGACGTTTGCTATATTGTATAACATTTTCTATCAACGTTATATTGACATATGTGGTGTTGTAACATTGAAATTATTTTTTACTA
This sequence comes from Megathymus violae, assembly GCA_003671415.1. NCBI lineage: Eukaryota > Metazoa > Arthropoda > Insecta > Lepidoptera > Hesperiidae > Megathymus > Megathymus violae. Next base: position 4,533,670 of record PDGT01000009.1, on the reverse strand, counting down.
GCAAATAACCCTCGCTTCACTTCAGTAATGCCTTACACTTAGAAATACCATGTGCATTGTTTTAGGAATCTTTTAGGTTTTTTTCGCTCTGTTAATTAGAAATACATATATTAATTCATAACTTTTTTATTTATGGACGGATTGCTATGAAACGAACTGTAAATATTATGTGACGCTTACTGCAATACATTGGTGGAAACTGTAACAAATCGAATAAGCCGTTTCTAAGATTAGCGCGAACACACGCACAGACAAACAGACAAAAATTGTAACAACTATTGTTTTGGGTTCCATTGCGTTAATAAACGCTCCTAATATTAGTTTTTCTCATGTATCTTTAATGTACAGAAAGCGATCAATTAGAATTTTATTATATGTATAGATTTTCAATTATTTTCATACGTGCCCGTGAAAATTCTGTCAAAAGTGGGAATGGTATAAATTGTTAACTTTTACTTCAATCGCGCGTAAAAATGTCATATTTTCCAAAGCGCAACAAGGCTATTTTACTAGTCTATAGTGCTAATATCATAAAGAGCGAATGCGAAATTTGAGTTCATGTATATGCAGACTCTATATTGATCTCCGAAACCACGGCACCTATCTGAAAAATTATTTTACCATTTTAACGGTAGGTATGTTATTCCGGATGGACGTAGATTAAGTCTAAATATGCGTGTTTAATTTTTCAATTCGAATGGTGGCACGACGGTCCACTAGTAACATATTAAAACTGCATCACAACAAAACACAATTACTGCCATGAATGGAAAATTCAATGAGTCGCGTTTCCTAGACTTTGTGATCTGTACTTTAACAATTAGCACACAACACATTCAGTTGTATGCATAATACTTTAATATACGTTAATATAGGTGTGTATGTAACGCGGGTCACCGTCGGGTGAGTTCCATCAGATTGAATTAAAACAAAGCGGACAATCTGCGCGTTGCATCGACCGCCACAGCCCGGGAACTGCGTTGATCAGTGCCTCGGTTTTTCCGGCAGCTGTGTCCAACACCGTGCGAAAGGCGCTAATATTGCCAGTCTGTTGCAATAGAGACCTTACAGCTTAACCTATATCACTGTAGACTTATCAATATCAAATAATATAGAACTCTTCAATAACAAATGTAACTTTCGTATGAGGGCTGCTCGCTTCAATTCCCTCGAGCATATCAAATTATGTAAGTAAATTGATTTTAATAATTACCTTTTAATATATCCTTTTACGAGGAACGGACTCTAGTGAAGTATTATTATTAATTTATTTTTACCATTCAACTGCACCAGTAGGAATGACAAGATACATACAATTAAAATTATACAGATGATCTGTAGATGATGTGTAGTCTTTATTCGTTGAATAATAATAATTTAATAAAATATTAAATATTATATTCCTGCATACGCTGAGCAAATTAACCTAACATGATACCTATTGTACGGTAAATATTACAAATATATACATATATATATATACATGTATATATATATTGAAAATAGATATAAATAAAACATATAATTGATTTTATGATATATGTTATCGCTGCATTCATAATGTACACGAACGTGATGCATCAAAATTGCATTTCTACAAACTAATATTCGCTTAGTCGAGCTCGAAATTCGACCAAATTCATAATTTACGTTCTACTTCCAAAATGTTTTGACTGATAACACTTAACACAAAATAAAAAAATCTAATAATTAACGCATGAAAAAAGGTACAGATATGTTTTGTATTTTGCTATTTAAATATATATTTAAAAAAAACTTAACTTTATCATTGATTCCGATTACTGTAAAAGGCCATTACTAAGTGGCTGCTAAATTAATGCACTATTTTTACATAAAAAGTTATAATATGTAAATGTTAGCTGCAACACTGTTTAAAATACAAGACGCGGTTGTTTACGTCTAAAACTATTCACAGAAAATAAATTCAAAGCTACAAAGTAAATTATAGGTCCGTCGACTGAAGAACGGAAATATACCCTGACGGGGTAATGGCGTTACACATTACGGATAAGATAGCAATTCACTCTCGTGTCCAATTAACTCCAATCACTCGTCGAGCTGAGAACTGGCCGGTATGCAACAGGCACAAAGAACATTCGCTAAACATCGCGTTATAAATAAAAGATTTCAGTCGATTTGTCTTACTAAGGTACTTTCACTTTGAATTATGAGGTTACCGAAGTATCTCCAAGCGCTTAAATGGTTATGTGAATGATTCATTGCAGCTTTCAAAGCTTAACGCAGCATGGGTTGTGGTAAACTATCGATTTTGGAAATTTCGAAAACCGGGTCCGTGCACCGTTAAACACACCGGTGAAGCGTCAGACCGACCCCCTAATTGATTTGTTTTGTTGACTTTACGACGTTTGAAGTGTTTACTTTTGGATAAGCTCACTTTAGGTCTACGTTTCTTGAACGTTACTGCATAGACTTGTGTGGGCATTTTAAATAAACGTTACCCAACTCGCGCTCGATTGAGAATAACGGTACTCGGACACAATCGTTTTTAAAACTAGCAACGATATATATAGTAAATGTTGAACCTCCGAGCACATCTACGGTCACAGATTGTTTCAATCATTACGACAGGAACAAGTGGTTAATACATGAAGCCCTGTGTATAACGTTACCTAACTACAGTATAAGTAATTGTAGTTGACCATCACAATGAACCTTGTCAGTTGTCAGTACTCAGTACTCAGTTGCGTCACACCGCGGTATAAAATCTTATTAAACGCCATAAAGCGTGTCTTCCGTAGAATCTTCAATATTTTTCCTGCGTTGCTAAACATATACATATATCTTTGATACTTAATTCATCATAATATAACAGGTTTGAGAAAAAAATATTCAAGCAAACCATTACGGTAAAACATTAATCAAAGAGCAGATGACGTAGTTTGATTACATTCTAACTCTGATGACGAGGTCTTCACTCGGTAATCATTATAAAATCGTTATAAAGTGCCGCCAAGCACGCTCAGTAGCATAACGTTGGGTACTTTATTAATTGTTCTTTTTAGTATTCAAATTGAAAATAGTGAATCCATTCCATGTTGTACTTGCTTCTATGATTGATTATTCGTTTAATTTACAGGCATCAAGTCATGCCGGTGCCAGAATCCGTCCACGTTAAATCCTGCGGCTATTCAAAGTACGCTCCCAAGTCTCGTGAAAGAGGTGGAAGATAACAGCAGATACAAGACTTTGGAGGCCAATGCTACTTTGTTGAAACTTCTGGTCGATGATAAAGACGGCGTAAGCAGGTACCTACTAATTTATCATAGTCTGTATACCTCTACTGTTTGACATGTGTACCCTAACGCAACTGATATGGTATTTATTACGCGCCAAGAGTAGCTCAAGTCAAAACATTCCAGCTTTCTATCACGGCAATTTTGAAAATGTCTTTGGTTAACGTCCTTGCCTATATGAATATGAGGTTCGTTGTAAGATATCCTGTATGATAGGATAGTTGTATAGTTCTGCGTATTACCTATCATAACTCACAGCTCGGGTCTCATCTATAATGGTAGCGATGAAGATTAAAGTCCACCATATTAGCTAAATACAGATGATCAAAATTCACACACCTTTGAGACTTCACTTATTTTGTAATGACATCTCGCCTCAGTAGCACGTCAACAAAACAAAGGGATTTGTTGCCATCCATGTAATTATTTTTCTCCTGCAAGCTCTTACTTGAATGATTTTGACATCCGATCAGTAACGGGAGAATAACAAGGCTGCTTTTTGCATAAGTTTCAAGTTTCGAAGGGCAGCGACGCGAACAGAATGTCTTACATTACAAGTAATCACGCCATATTTTATTAAATATCATGACTCATAGAATAAAATAAAACAATATTCTATGTAAGTTTATGCTTTTCAAGTATTAATCAGAACTGCTTGCATGGTGACTGTAGAATATGATTTTAAACATTTTATTATGTAACGGGTACTCTCTCCAGACTCTCGGGTGTCTACCCTAGAGTCTTCTAGAATAACACAGATCAGTATCACTCCTGATTCTGTGTTAAAACCATTATATTGCCGTATAAATGAAATTAATTCAACTCGTAATGTGTGAACAGCGATCTATTCTAGACAATGTTTGGTTGGGGGACATAGCAAACAGAAGAAACTGTGGAGGAAAGAAAATTTAAAAGAAATACATAAATACCTAATAATTATCACGGGGAAAAACAATCTATACATACATACAATTATATACACACTTATATGGATACTAGAGGCCACCCCGACTTCATTCGGGTTGAACAAATGTTATAACACCTATGTTTATCTGGAATAATGTACCTTTCAAATGATAAAAGAATTTTTCAAATAGGTTCCGTGATTCAGGAGATTACTCTCAATTTACACACAGTCACAAAAATCGCTCTCTCTTTTTATAATGTTAGTATAGATATACAAATACATACATTACGTTAAACAACTGAACTGAACTATGGGATTCAAGAATTACTATGCTGCTAACGTTATTTCAGGTCGGAGGTATTTGATATGCTACATTCTCATGATGACAACGAGGATCATATAGATTTGCCAACGTTTCCTGATGACACTGAGGATGGCCGAGCTGAAGTGCCGCTTGCGCCCGATTCTCAAGCAGAATTTCTTCAAGGTAAAACTTTCACGCTTACGCCACGATTTTTAAGCGCTTGTTTTTTCTCAATATCAGAGTAAATTTTTTTATGGGTCACCGCTAGTGGCTAAATTTCATGAGCGCTTCCGTTCTTCGGAGTGTACGTAAATCTGTACAGGTCGGTCGAAGTTAACATGAGAAAGCATTAGTTTAGCCAGCGAAGGCTTTCAGGCGACTTAAGTAGGTATGACACTCTTATTAGCCAATCATCTCTGCATCTACCACGGGAGCAGTGTATAGGAATCTCCTTAAGGGTCGAAGTTACACTTCGGGCCGAAACTTATGTCCGAACGATAAAGTGGGGCACAAACGGATTGAAATCAATACTTTCAACAAGACAAAGGATATTTATAGCAATAAGTAATTTATACTCTTATCTGTCATATTGCCCTCTACCGGTCAATACTATAACCCCAGCCGTATTAGATTGGATTTTATTAAGTTAATAAATTAAGACAGTCAATTAATCAGTATTGTAATAAGACACATAAATGTTTGCTCACACCCAAGACATTAAATATTATAAATGTAATCTCTTATTTGCCTGTTTTATGCATATCTTGCCAAGTTTTGGAAGGCAACATCCTTCCTCACTGAGATGGAATTCGGAGTAACATTTGGATAGGGAAAAATTCGCGAGAAACATTTAAGAATGAATAATATTTTCCCGCTTCAGCAATTGGAAACTCAGTGCGCAAAGACTCACAGAAAAGATACGCGAACGCAAGAGGCGAGCCCATCGGAGCTGCGGCCGGCATCATGGTCATAGTCACCTGCAGCATCGTATGTCTCGCTTACACTGCACTCATCGTGTGGAGACGAATATATCTGTAAGTCTATTCAGCTAATTTTAAGAAGTTTTACCAAAACATGTCTTGCAACAAATAGATCCAACCCAAAATGCATAAATAGTTTCCAAATTCGACCTAGTAGTTTGCTGTATTGTACGATTGTACACTGCCTGCAGAACGAACTATACAAGGATTGCCTACGACCAACCAGAATCATAGAGAAAATTATGTGACTCGAATTTGTGATAATTATCGTAATTGAGTATAATTATCCATCTTACCTTGGGTAAACGGAACCGTATTCCGGGGAAACGAGATTATTAGGTAAGTGTAGTTGTTTAAAACCAATTGGTTAAAATAGTCAGGATTACAGTCTTCGTGCTTTGAGAGATGTTTTTAATTCGTACCTTAGGTATTTAAAAGGTAATTTTATACAAATTAAAAAAAAATTATAACGTCTCACGGGGATTTTAAACTTGCATAAGTGAATATTAAAACAATTTAAATAGTCTAATAATCGACCACTGAATTTTATTATTTTTATCTAAGAATATTATCTAATGTACATCTTCTGATACAATCTTTGAAAATATATTGAAAACTCTTTTGTATCGTAGAATATTACCCAGATAACATGTTACGATAGTATTAACATCGATACGAAGTTTTTTTATGAGTACAGGACTATTTACTAGAAGGGAACGTCTATTTGTGGTTTCTCCGTGAACATAAACCGGCTATTGCGAGTCGTGAGGTAACCTAATATCTGTCTTCCTGACGCATCGCTGCTGCTGGCCGAGCACGTGTGTAGGAAGCGGTCAAATGGAATAAACCAAGTTATTATTTCAGCTGAAAAATGTTCATTACAAAAGTAAAATAAATGGTTATAATATTATTTAGATATTTTATTATTCTGCCATCATTGAATGCATTTCATTGCGTTATGATAGTAAAAAAAAACTCAACAATTGGGATATATGAAGCAATATTGGGGTGTATAGGTCTCCATCCTTGTTTCTAGGCCAGCCGCCAATGGTTGACCTTAGATCGTCCACCGTGTCGATTGTGGCCGAAAGTGACTATGTATGATACACCTGGCGTTACGGTGATACACAGGCGGTACTGACCGCTGAGACCAGACATAAGTACGCCCATTTTCTAAATATGTGCATCATAATAATATCTAAACATTTTTCTATTCCAATTCTTTCAGTAAACGAAACGGCCTGAAACACGAATTGCTCAGGAATGAAGAAAGTATAGCCGAAACTAGGATTGAAGTAAGTGTCTTTTGGATAGCATTCTTAGACCGAAATGAATCTTTGTTAATATATAGCTACTTGCCTTTTTGACTTATTTCCCACGTGCATTATGAAGAGTGGAAAACCGTTTAATTCAGAGGGCCCAGGACCGGGCTAAGTGGCGCCAATGACGAGAGGTCTACGTCCAGCAGAGGACTTCAGTAGGTTGATAAATTCCTAAAGAAATATATGCGGTACCGTGGTTTAAGTACATGTCATGTTGCGTAACTACATAGTCGAGTTGTCCTTGTCGCAGCGCAATTGTTCCGATATATGTTAACACGTTTGATGTGTTAAATTCGTCGTCTTGTTTTCGGGCAGATTGCCACAATTTCTCGTATTTTTAGAACATTACCAAATTACTATGGTGTAGCATTGGAATTTGAGTACCTAAGTAAATAGCACAAAAAAAAAAATTATAGGGACGCTCGTATCATCTTGATAGCATTGGTAACGGAGTCCCGAAAAAGTAAAGTTAAATGAAAATTATAGGGTTTGGCGGACACATTTTGACTGTACAACTTACAAACTATCAACTCAAATAAAAAAGTTAAGATTATTAAACTTTAGTTTATAATTACTACATATATTATTTTATAACACAGTGTTGCTTTCTTCGATAAAATTACTTCAAGGTTTAATGTATTTAAAAGTCGAATATGCGCACAATGGACAAGCGTCACGTTATATTGTACCGTCAAGGTTTCTTGTATCGATGGATAAAGTTGGATAACATTTCGAATTATTTGCCTTTTTTATATTGCTATTTCGGCTAACCAAAAGAATTTTTAATGCGTTACGTTGATTTTAATGTTTTTAATTGTATTCATTTAATACTTTGTTATGGACAGAAACATGTAATTGCCTTTTAAAAAACATAACTCATCTCAACATTATAGGTAGTGTGTGTAATTTTTGTTATCGGGACGAAAAGATGCCAAGCCTCTCAACCAAAAACGTAACAAAACGCCGTCGGCAGCCATCCCGATGCATACGGCAAGTAGGGTTGCAAGTTAACGAAAATATCGATGTAAACATCGAAGGATTGAAAATACCGGTATACGATAATATCCAGTTTCAACTTGATACTATCAATGATTTTAAAATTATACAAAAAGTTGTCAGAATTAATTAGGCAAATAAGAACCAAATACATGAATAAAATAACTTATTATGAACTTAACTCACATTTTCCAATAGCTCTCGTAAATGGAACCTAAAAAAAGTAGTTTGGATAGTCTTTTTCCCAGTAACCGAAGTATGTTCTATAGAATTAATTTTATTGTAAAAAAAAAACATGTAGTGATTGATATCAAATGTTTTATATACGTTTTTGGTAGCTTCTTATAAAACTAAAGTGATAATAAAAATATAAGACAAAAAAGCACAATAGCAAATACTGAACAAACTATTTATACGTAAAAATTCTTCTTCTGAATATGTGGATTCTCACGGATACAAATTTATATAAATTTTCAAGTTACTCTTAGATTCCATTACATAGATAGTTACTGATCAAGATAATAAAAACATTGTTATCGTATAAATAATTTGAAATGACCAACGCTATCGCAATTCTTTTTTAATATTTCAATATTGATATTTCATTTTTTTTTCATATAATATTATCGTATCGGTCATGTCATGGATAAGTTTCCACTTACAATATTAACTAATTACATAATTAGTAATTTTTGTTTTGTTACAGCTGTAATGATCATATTTGAGTATGCATGCTGTCAATGCTCACGAAGAACTACTATCGAACGGCGCTATGAGGATCTTTCTAGTTATTCATAATTAAGTTTGAATGGTATGGTATGATTGATATTGTAGTATTATGTAATCAGTACATAGGTATGCGTTGTAATTATAAGTTTGAGTCAAACATTTTACATTGGATGAATATCAAGACTGAGTTTGGTAACATGATTATTTTTAATTTACCTATAAGATTTTATTTTTACTTATCTTGTCACCGAAATATTTACAAGTATTTTATTATATAATTTTTGATCATAATAATATAAAACACCTAGAATTATATATTCAAACAATAATGTCTCGATAAAATCAATGGAAAAGTATTTTACAATATTGATGGGTACGTCAGGAATATGTAATTATTGTCATCTGATAAAATATTAATATCTTGCTATGAACATAACGTATTGAAAGTGAAAAGAAGTACCTAAATAAGTTTTATTTTGAGTAGCTGTCGAATGTAGGTACTGCTTAACTGTTTATTGATTGATTGATTTCATACTTATATATAAATATTAAATACATACATAGACATAACATACCTAAATACACTATGTGTATTAAAAGCCATGGAAAATGAAGACGATAAAACTTTTTGTATGCATCTACTATATATTTATATAAGAGCTATTATACTTTTATGTTTGTATATTTACAATTAATTTGCTGTTTTCCACAAAGTCTAAATCTTGCATCACAAGTAACAAAATTATTGGTATCCCTTAATAACGATTACAATGTTAACTGGAAGTGAATTGTTTGAGTTTAATTACTCAGCTTTTAGCATTAATATAAGTATATATATATATATTTTATTTCATAAAAAAAGCAATTGGTGAACTGTGCCATAAACTTGCATCACACATAATCCCCATCATCTTGCTAAAAAAAATTGGCATAGTTTAGGATATACATATTTTAAGAGTCAAAATGTGTCTGTGATGTGTTTATTAAATAAGAGTACAATAAAATTAAATTATTTTTATCTATTATTGTATTGCAATTGTACCCCATGCCTTTCTAATAACATTTCAACCTATACTTTGACCATTAAAATTATCTGGCATTATAGAATATAATAAAATTGATAAACATATTATTATTTAAATGTCTGATGTTGTGAGATAAAACGAAAAACCTTTTTTAAATGTTACCATAATTAAAACCATAATAATTCATACCATAGTAATTTAAACCATAATTAATTTGTCTGCTGCAACGTAAAAGTGCTTTCTGAAGATGTTACAATATTTTTGAATATTGCTGGCTTTTCTTACCAAAACACATTTTAATATATGTTATTGCAGCAAATCCAAAATAACTAAGAGTTCGGCACATTGCCTCCTAAATTTCCAAGGTGGTAAAGGATAAGGTATTGTGCAATATCTGGGTCAGATCTAGTCAAACGGGTATGTATACGGGCTTCATAGGAGGCTTAGTAAGTAGTTAAACATGTATTACTTTACATAATTATGCTAGTTCATGTGTAGAGACAATCATTGGCATCTGTTCTAGTGATGATGCTAAGATTGATTACATTCTTGTACTCAAAATCCAACATTACTTATCTTAATTATACTAAAAATAGTCATTTTAGTTAAATAAAACTGACTTTGTAAGCTAAAAGAGATGTTTATTGCTTGCTTTTCAAGCAGACTTATAAAATAAAATACAATTTTTATAAAATTGCTGAACACCTATGTTGCAGAAAGGTAAAAAAATACAATAAAAAAACAATACTATACCATAACCAAACCCAAACTATTATCTTAATTTAATTCAATTCTATTTAAGTACAAATTTCCTACAATTGATTGTTCTGATTATTTCATAACTTTCAAAGATTAAACCACATCTGTGAAATTTTACTTTTAATCTTAATATGGTGACTCACTGTAAATGCAAAATAAAATTGTAAAAAAAACTAAAAGTAAGTAATAAAGAGGTTCATATAATCTGTTAAAAGTAATTATTCAAAAATTCTACAAAACAGTAACTAATTACAACTGCTTCATATCATACATATAACAATTCTGTACAAATATTACAGATGTGTCTCTAATCTTATCTGACACCTGTTTGTGAAAGTACATTTATGCTTAGCATGTTTTACTTGTTTTCCTTGTGCTTAACAACAACAGGTCCAACATTGTCCCCTGTAGCCTTGTTATGGGCACCATGAGCTCCATCACAGTATGGCCACTGGAAGTATAAAATTTAAATGACAATTTAAAATTAACATAAATATTGCAATCTCTACAATATATAAATTATATACATATACAGGCATGGGTTGTAGATGTGGCTATGGTATTGGAAAATCATTGCAAAATTAATATAAATCACAACCATAATTTTATTTTGTGTTGTTATGTGCAAATTCTAAGCTGATAAGAAGTATGCAGGTTACAAGATAAGGTATAATAAGGTAAGGTAAGATATGTAGGTTGCATGTAATATTTAAACATTCACTTCAACAGTTGTCTAAATTTATACTGTCAAAATTAAAATCTCGTATTGATTAATTTTATAACAATAAGGAGGTCATAGATTGAATGTAAAACATTAAATGTTGGCAAACATAAATCATTATTAATTTGTAATACTTACATTCTTACTTCTCCAACATCTACAGAACACTGCTTTCTCTGTAATATCTTCAATGTCGATAAAATCTACCACTTTATCTATATCCTTCCTGATGCCAGGATTGACCTGGCCACTGCCAGCCTCTTTGGCTTTCTTGATAGTTTGGTAGGACACATAGGAAATGCCCCCAATGGCCAGTGTAGGAGGCAGAAGGGCACACCAATCTCGAACTGTAAAACCATCAACTACAGTTTAATTATTTTCTAAAACCAAGAATAAAATTACAAAAAATGGGTCGAAAATTAAACACTGCCTAGTCTGCTATAAAAGTAAATTAGTAATATGTTTTTTTTTTCATATTCAGATTGGCATGTTTCTTATTAAATTGGTATGAAATGATCATTGTAATTTATAAAACTATATGATTATTGTCTTACATAATATTTTATTTTTATTTGAGGTGCTGGTAATCATGATAACAGGATTACAATCATATAATGAATTATTAATTACACCTTGCAATTAATTGCAGTAAGTATGTCACTGGCCTTGGTATAGTTAAGGCTAGCTGTATTAAGTCACCGGATACGATTAATAGTACATAACTCTACTTTCCCCTTTTTGATATTTTTCAGTAACCTTGATGTTCTTATTGATTAGGTTAGGATAATACAATTTTATAACAAATAATTTAACATCATTTCACGTTTACCATGAAATTTAATAGCTAAATTAGTTTTGCAATATATGTATGTATGTACTGTAGTTTAAAAAGCACGTTTTCAAAATTTTCTAACAACAAGGAAAATAACTCACATCCCAGACGAAACCAGCCTCCAATAGAATCCGGAATAGGTAAACCAGCTAAGTAATTTGGGATTGTAACTTTTACAACATTCGATAAGAAATACATTCTGGTAGAAGCTTTAGCAACAACAACAAAATTTAAAAATAAGTAAAACTTTAAAATATAAAATTACACAATTGAAAACGTATGAATTTCAGAGATGTAGCACCATGTGCAGTGCTGCCAATAAAAAATTCTTGATTCCCCGCAATACGTCAGTGCAATTCCCCAAAATTCCCCGCTTCTTTTAATTCTTTCCCGCAAAAATTCCTTGATATGATATTTTTGAAATAAAAACACTGTTTTATACAAAATTTGTTTAAATGTAACTGTTTGATAAAAGGGTAACTGAAATAAAATTATTCTTTTTGACCTATGTAGGATATGATTTTTTTTTTTTTATTACTTGTTTAATAGCTACACTTTAACCACTTTTCAATAATTTTATTGAAAATTTCCACCTTACACACCAATTCAAAAAATCGACAAACAACAAAATCGAAAAACATAAAAAATTAAAGATGGTGTAGAAAATATAAAAAATCGTGATCATTTGACAGTTGAGCAGGCATTTCAGTGGTGCTGCCATTCAAAATGATGCTAGTAGTGTCGAGCTGTATTTGCCAAATCCGTGATTATTTAGTTGTTAGTATTACCTGATATGAAGTAAATTTATCCTACCAAAAAAAAATTGGTCTGGTTCATCGAAATTCCCTGATTTATATTTTTCCACGTGCTCTCCCCGCGCTAACTCTTAATTCCCCGAAAATCGGGGATTTTCCCTGCGATTGGCAGCATTAACCATATGTCCGTAAAAGTGAGTAAGTCCGTAGTATTTGATAATAATTTTAGAAGTATATTAAACTAATTTTGTATCAAACTGTGTTTTTATTCCAAAAAATAATTTCGGGGAATTTGTGGGGAAATAATCAAAAAGAAGCGGGGAATTCACTGACGTGAAGTGGGGAATCGAGAATTTTTTATTGGCAGCACTGGTAAAGTGTACCAGTGACAATGACAACGATACGATAGTGATAGTTGACACATTGTTAAAGCTATCTAAATGATGATAAACGGTTATTGCACAGAGTACATTAGTATATACTGAAAATAGTAGACACCACATTCATTTAACTTTATGATTTATATACAGAATAACAGACTAGTCAGAGCGAATTTTAGTAATATTCAAAAATAGCACATGCATGGAGTAGGGAGCTATGAATAGCATAGTTATCACTAAGCCTTTATACACTACACGCAAATGTCAGTTGTCACTTGGCCCTAATTTAATTACAAAGGGCGAGACTTCGCGTGTTCTTGTATAAATTGTCAATATGTAGCATGTATGCCACATAATTTTTTTATTTGTTCTCACTGTATTTTTCTACAAAGACGATTATTAAAATTATTATTGCATGTCAAAGATAAACAAAAGCCACATTTAAAATGTAGGTAATATAATCGTATTTATTTTCATTTTCACTTTAATTCTTTATAAACAATTAAACAAATGAGGTAGTTATGTTTTACTTGAAAGAAATAAAATAAAAACCTTTTGTTTTTCTTTAAAATATTTTAAAGTTCTATTGAAAAACAATTAGCCCCGTAAAAAGAATATTACAATAGTTAATGGATATACTAAGTAATATAAGTTCCAAAACAACAATTTATTTAATTGGTAAAGGAACTTTGAGTTATATCCAAAGCCATTTAATTAGGTAATCAAAAACTAGACATAAGTATTTTTATAATCACAATTCTATAAAATTTATGTAATCTAATTGGGTATCTGTTACAGTATTACTAATGTCTCTAACTATTAGTCTATGGTTTGTACCTGTCGTCGTCGCTTTAGATGGGTGCGCTTGCCTATCGTACGTTTAATTATGAATCTTTTCTTTAGATTTATTCAGTATTAATTCTATGTTTTATTCCATGTGTGACAGTAAAAAAGTGTAAATAGTGATATCCCTTGAAGGATTTGTCCAATGCTGTCGTCTGCTGAATATGGCTGACGAAAAACTAGTGGTCCTGAATCGTTGTGACAACTTAGGGTTTGGATTTTCTTTACTTGGTGAAGCCGGTTTGCCACATATTATATACGAAATCGAAGAAAATTCACCTGCGGCTCGCAGCGGGGAGGTAAGTTTTGATTTCAAACATCCTAATGTGATTATTACTGCAAACGAACACTTGTACAACTATTATGCCTGTTAACTGGAGTCTTTTATTTTTATTTTTGTAAACCGACGCAGTTTTGCATTTTTATTTAATAAATCAACTTCAATTATCTCATTATACATTATAATACTGTATATTATTTGACTTTGACACAAAAATATATTTTCCTTTGGCCGAAGTGTTACTTATATTGATGTGATTCACTGGTAATTTGTTAAAAACATTAAATAAACAATATTCATAGGATGAAAACTTAACATTGCTTTATTATTTGTTGAGTAGTTACTCTTTTATGACATTACAACTTAATTACAATAGTGTAATAATTTACCAAATTTATCACTTTTTTTAAATTCCTGGCCTTACTGACCAGAGCATTCCATAGACATCTTAGATCAACATCAGACTTCAGACTATTTTTAGGCTTAAGACTGAGATAGAAATGTCTCATTGTCATTCACAATAATCCTTATCATTATAATATTTTCACTTGCAGTTTTATTTAAATAGATCTATGATTAAATCCTGGAGAATAGTGAATTATGTATATTAATAACAATTTGAATTAAAAACATATATATATAATATTGACCATTAGATAAAAGACATTAAGGATATTAGCATTATAAATACTCCTTGAAGGATAAGCATATTTTATAACTATTTTAAAATAATTTTTTTAATTATTATATAAAGACACTGTTTCTGTTATAAGGAGTAAACTGTCTTTACTTCGCTTCAGAAAACTGTGCCTGATGCTTAGAAATAGCCCCTGCATTATTTTAGAACTGAGTTTTTCTCTTTATAACTTTTTTATTTATGGATGGATTGCAATGAAACATACTTAAGTGTTATGTGATTCTTACTGCATAAATTAATGAAAACCATGATGAAATTAGTTAAACCAATTCTGAGGTTAGAGTGCAGAAACACAGACAAACATACAAAAAATGTAACAACTACTGCTTTGGGTTCTCCTGCATTAATTAAGGCTCCTAATAATAGTTTTCTCATATATCCTTCATTTACAGAAAGCAATCAGTTAGAATTTTATTATATGTATAGATGTACTGATATAACTTAATAGTTAAATTTGTAAGCTTGCAACCTACTTTTGCATTTGCATCTTTTCAAATGCAACAAGAGTATAAAGGACATTATTGACACAGAGAACTGTTGTAAACACACATATGTGTAGTGTGCATAATGTGGTCAACTCAAGGTAAACAAGTTTAGGAACTCTCATTTCATGCAAATAGATTTGTTAATGCAAATTTTTCTGTATGCAACATAATTGCAAGAGTTAATTCAATAAAGAGCATTTATTTCATTTATACATGTCAAACAGATTATTTATTTGTTGTGTAGTTTTGCCTTTTTGGCCAACTTGATGTTGCTAACCATGAGATAAATCCTTTAAATGTCACATGTGGATTGAATGCATGTAATAAGAACATAAATTTTATAAAATATACACTTTATTACACTGTCAGTATTCTCAGTCGAGCAATAAATTCACTTTGATTATATTGAGACTTGCCAACGTATCTATTGCAACTTTAATAACATATGAATATTATTACTTTGAAATGCTATTAATTATAATTTTAGCTATATTCCAGATTAAAGATTGCTATTGTTATTGAAGAGCTTCATACTTCATCTATCAATTTTACTCATATACTGATTGTATGAAACCTTTTTGTCAACAATAAATAAAATTATTTACAGCTGTAGGTTTATAATATGTGTATTATTGAAGATCACTTACACTACAGCTAAAGATATTATTCAGATCAATTTAACCAAATTTTCTCATAGTATAAAGAGTACTTCAATTAAATTCATCTGTTCATATATAACAGAAATATATATATTTCTGTTATTATAAATAATGCATTATATACATTGCATTAAAAAAAATTACCATTTTCATTTTTTCACAATTTTATTCCTCTAATTTTATTTCCCTAAAATATTTTCTGTTATTTGATATTTTATCAATTTATGTATTTAAAATTCTCCTAATGTTCATCAGGCATTTAATATTAATTATGAAGGCATTAAGTAAGAGTACTCTCAAATATGTTACTAAAGGTTTAACATACCAATGGCTTTCAATACATAAATGACTCATGCCATACTACGAGAATTTTCTTGACCTTAAATGTTAAATGGCAGATAATGTTTTTTAAATCACCTGCTTTAATATCTCTGCATTTTATAATTTAAAATATAGATGAAAATCTAAATATAAATGAACAAAAAATGAGAAAGTCCTTTAACAAAAATGGACTTTTCGCTTCTTTCTTGGCTAGAGACTCGTCGGCGATACCTTCGGTATTACTGATGTTCACAGGTGGTGCAATGTGTATTTACTATCAAGTGGCAAAGTTGGGCCAAATGATCTGTTGCTCATTTGTGTGCTGACATGTAAAAAATTGCTCTCTCTGCTCTGTACTAACTTCGAAACATAGAAAATTGTTATTTAGATAACTATTTTTATAGATAGATATAGATTCTATAGATATAGATTCTATAGATATATATTTTAAATCTGTAACAAAACATCGAGTTACATCAAAATTAAGTAATTTTATGGTCTTATTTGGATACAGAGCAACGATCGGTCTAATTGGTCGATATAGTGTCTTATTATTAGACATAATGTTGGAGCACTCTGGCCGCAATCGAGACGACCTGATGACGCACTCGTCGCGGCTAGCAGTCGACAAGCCAGCGAATTAAATTTACCCACAAATTACACCAACGACATTTCATGCTAACTACTGGCAATTGTAATTTGTTCAAATTTGTTCTGGGAGTTTTTGAAGCTTACCGAAAAACAATTGATCGTTCGACTATGACTTATTTTGTATCTTAAAAAATTATAAATACCAATAAGATGTACATTCGATATAGCAAGCGAAATTTAATTTTTCTTCCATTTTTTAATAATTGAAGCAGTGTGTTTCAAGTCGTATGTTGGTCAAAACACAATTCGCGAATGAAACTGAATAATAATCATCAGAGTTATACCTCTGAATTATCCATGGGGAAATTTATAAAAGCGGCGTAATACTGTGGCGTAATTTGTAAAAAAAGTAATGAAAATTTAATTCTATAGGACCAAGAATACTAATATCGATACATGTAATATCCCAGAACACGGAATTCGTGTTACCCTCACGAGCGAAAACTGTCATTTCTTTTTGTTTTTGTTGCCAGTTATCAAGTTAAATTTTATAATGATGTTTGAAATCGCGTCCAATATATGAAAAAAAATTTAAAGCTTCCGGAAATCCTTGTTTATTAACTTTTGACCAAAAATCAAAGTGAACGTTGAAAACGGGTACATTTTTTTTATTTCCAACCATTCTTAACAATTAACATGGTTGATTAAAACTTAAAGTTAATGAATGATTGATACATTGGAGCCGATGCCCGTCAACCGAACGAACAACTTTTTCTATAGAAAGTGGCATCGCCATATCGATAATGACGCAAGTAACGATAAAACGTTGTAATTTATTACAGCTTTCAGTTTTCTAGTCATTCATTAGTTCCTTCAATCATGCGTGTCAGTGTTCAGTAGATATAAATCGTCAAGGCCTTAAATTACTAAAAATAGTAGAATAATGTAAAAACCACACTGATTTGCCTAACAGAATCATTTGTCGTGATAGTGCGCAATTCTGGCATGAATGTAAGTCACTATGAATGATCTTGAAATTTAATTAAACTCGCTAACGGGTCATAAAACATGAGAAATAGCAATATAAAAAAAAAAATGAAAATAGCGTAAATGCATTATGGATAGGACAAATTAACTGATTACTGACGAGGTGAGATCGTATTGTCTTGCTGTAGGCCGTTAATGGATTGAAACGAGGTTCACGAACCTTGTAATGTAATTATTATATCATACAAAACTCATACTCATCGTTGATAATGTCGTAATATGTGATCGTAAAACGATTGACAGTATCGCGGGCGCACACGTCCGTCGAGGCTATGCGGTGTGTGCCCTCCGAATTTCGACCTAAGTACGACTATAATTGGCTATCCTTCGTCTGTCTACTTTCGTATACCAAGTTTTCGACATGGTCATTAGCATGCATGTCAAACCAAAATAAATTAAAAATACAAGGTGACTAAACTATTATGGAGAATTCGTCACGTCAGCGATGAAAGAAGGAAACACGATAGTCCAACATAATTGCTCGTTGAGTCCGTTCACCTATACGTAATAAAATAGCTTAGATTGCAACACGATTTTAATTGAGACGGAATGTGAAGTGTGCACTTAAACCGCAAGGGCTGTTCGGGATTGACGATATGCGATTCGGCAACTTACATAGTGCGCAGGTTCAAAATCCTTTCCATCAACATCAAGTTGCGCACCTGCGCCTGCTTGGTAAATTTTTAATGATTTCATACTGCATATGGTTCCATTGTGTTCGTACTTTAAATTCTGAAATGCTTTTTTTATAAACTGCACAGCGCAATGCGATGTTCATTTAAGTTTCGCAGCCACGCGCGTGGAAAAAATATGTATACACAATAATGTACAGAATTTTTTTATTGGGGATTTTAATTTTCTACGTGTGTGCAGTGTACTAAGATTTTAAACGATGTTTTCCTTTATTTTTAAGTACCAGCCAACTGTCTTGGTTCGCTCGGAGAAAAATAAACTCGAAGTGTTAACATTGTTCGTGTAGCATCAAGATTAGGAATTGCAATCTGGCACCAATTTCAATGCGGTCGGATTAGTTAGTCACGTCACGTACATTTTGTCTTTTCTTTTGAAATGTATTAAATAAAATATAATCTATCCACGTGAGTATACAAAATTACAAAATTCAACAAAAAGTAATTCAAAAAATCCGTATACTTTAGAAAAACAATCAAGATTTTGTTAATCTTCTTATCAGAATCTCTACAGCAAATATTATGTCCTATTCCTCAGAAACAAATTCATTCCGGGCATGAAAAGTGTCCTACATATTGATTCAAAATGTAAGTTAAAAAATACTCCAAATATTGTCTTGATCTCTTCAGTGGTTTTTACTTGATGCTCTAACAAACAGACAGATGAAATTTTCAAAACAATGTAAATATCAAAAACAAAGCTAACGTATATTGAAATTTTTAAAATATATTTAATCAACGTATTCAGACCCGTAACACTTTGATGATTATTTAATTATCTAATGAAAAGTGGTTCAGTACAGTCTAAATTTCAACGTAATATAAACATTTATAATTAAATCAATATAAATCGAACAAGGTCACAATAATTGGGTAATTTAGGAACATGAACAGTCCTATTCATCAAATTATTACAATAATCGTCATAATTATGCTCAATCAAGTGCCAGTAGGTACAAGCTCTATCAGTAAAATCAAGTTCTAATTGTTATATAAAAACACATGGTTATGAAAAAGTTTTCGTAGTATCGCAAGTAACACACGGTGTTCATTGTATTATGAGAATGATATTCGGTTTACATGCAACAACGCCAGTATTTTTCCAAGAATGTCATGTAGTTTTATCTGTTTGTGCGGGTCTGATGAACGCTCAATGATTATACTGGATTATCGGATACGGTTCTCGCACACTACACTGCTACTCTACGCTGACGTACACCTAGAAACGAATTTGTGAAAAGTCTGTGATGTTTCCGATGGGGAATCCTATGCCAATGTCTAGTTAACGATACATGAAATAGCGCCAACTTACGCTCTCCCTACTTCCCAGAACAAATTTCCATCGAATTTTAATCAAATTATACCTACCGAACGCCAAATGACGAGAGCTACGACGTTTGTTACACACGAGATTTGTAAAACATGAACTGCCGGTGCAAAATTACATAGTGCCTAGCGTTGGAATTATTGGTAAACTTTCATCCGGTAATATGTAGCGGAAATTTTGTTTACGATAGATTGGCTTTCCTTCCACCGGTTCCTTTGCGCACAGGAACAGAATCTAGTTACATAAAAATAACTGAGCATTTTTCAGTTTTCATTTATGTTAATATGTTATGTAGTTTGTATGTTTTTATGATTGTATGTTTTTATGAAATTGTATCAACATTACTTAAATAATAAAAAGATGGCAAGTACGAATTGGGTTCAAGTAAGATAAGGTCCGTATTTTAAATGTGTCCAAGAGAATATTCTATTTTCTGTAAATAAATATTGTTGTTATGAAAAGCTCATTATGAATGAGATATCGAGCTAAATTTAATTCAAGAAAAATATTCAAATACTTATTTTTGTGCTTCCTGTGTAAAAATGTGATGGATTGCAGATTAAATTATAATTACAGCTTATATTAAGTATTATCATAAAAGATAATATTGCTTTAAAAACTGTCAAGCGCAATCACATCTCCTGTAAGATTCCTTGTGGTACGGGTGAGATGAGGTGAGCATTAAGACATATTCAAGTGACTCCTGTAAAGTCTTCTTCGATAAGCAGGGTCAGATCTAAATAAGCAATAGGACCTTCTGAATTTAACCAGTAATGAATGAATGAACGAAATAATATTTATTCGAAGTTCGTATTTAACCTGGTTTATTTTTAACTGGATTTGGAAACATTTAGTTTTCATTTAATCGCCACAATTATCGCTCGAACTTCGATGAAAAAGATAACATTCTACAATCTACGGACAATATAGGTGTGGGCAACAAGAAATGCTAGAAGAAAGCACTAATGGAGCGTAGGCCTAAAACCCGCTACGTGCAGTGTGCCGTGGGCGCTGTCACGATGTAGGCGTTTAACTGTGATCGCTCTCCGATGTATCGGTGGTATATTACGAGTACCTATATTGCGTTCGAGTGTAATTAAATATTGGGACGTAATGTGTTACACCCCTCTTATACTCGTAGTCAACTTTCCTTATGGTATGGTGCATCTTGGTGAAAAAACGCCTTGGTAAAGGCGGTTGTTCCCTTCTTTTAGAAGTTACTAGGCTCTGTATCATACAGTTTAATTCCGACGTACCTAATCTACACGGTCGTTCGTTAGCTGCCAAGAGAGTTATTAACCCCCATCTAGAATAAACCGTTAGCTGTTTTTAATCTGTTTCGGTTGCAGTGTCAAAGAGCCATTAATGAGCGGGTTTTCCGCTTTCTCTTTGGTCGGCAACACGTCGGTGCAGCCTTTGATGTTAAATAAGTTTGTGGGTCGCGGTGATCACATAAAAATATTTTTATCGAGTTATTTTCAGTATAATTAAGGCCATAGGTTTTTGTGTTGGCTGTAGACAATGATATATACGAATCTCAACGTCATATAATTACAACGATCAAAATAAAGAAATATACGTAAAATATTCCTTTTCTTAACAATGTTCCTTAAAAATGTGCCGTAAAATATTTGGATATCAGTTACTGCTCCACTATAATTTCACCTCACGTTCAGTGGAGATGGCGACGTAATGCGGTATGGTGAAGCTCACCAACTTTGTACCATTTGACAACTTTTTTCGCAGTCGCTGCGCCCGCAGAATGAGGCCGCAAATATTCTAACGTGTCGGGGCGTGACACCACAACAGTGTATATTTGCTACTTAACTTGAAACACTACGGTTTTAGCATGTCACGACACGACACTAGAGAAATTTTTCAGTCTATATGTCACAAATTAGTTACTTCCCTTAGATATCCGCGTAACTATGCTTCTTACTTGATTTGGAAGTGTCGTTAGAATTAACATTCTTAGCAAACGTAAAATGACTTAATATAAATCGAGAACCTGTATAGTACATTTATTAATGGATTTTGCCATTTTATTTTCTCCGAGTTTAGTACACTTTACTGAGGTCAAGTTGATGTATGATATTGTACGATGCATACAAAGATTACCGAGAGACTGATAAAATAGACGCCCTTTGCTTCTAATCAAACAATGTTTTCTTATTGTTTGCGACTCTGTTCAACGCTAAATTAGCAAGTCAACATTATATTGTAAACAAAAATTTGTTACCAACTCATAATTAAATCGTCGGTTTCGGCTAGGGATGTTTAAAGTGTACAGTTATATCGATACATCGCATCGTATGCTTTTGTATGAAAGTGAACGGTAAATTAACTATGATCACAATGTAATGTACATTATTCATGTGTATGTATTTATATATTTCTCATCAAATAAAACATCGCCGTACAATAGTGCAATATAGGGAAGAAAATTTAAAACCCGGTATTTGCAGAACTGGACATTCTTATTATTGCGGAATAAAGGTATTTGCTGGAGCAACGCGC
The DNA here is from genome assembly GCA_003671415.1 of Megathymus violae. NCBI lineage: Eukaryota > Metazoa > Arthropoda > Insecta > Lepidoptera > Hesperiidae > Megathymus > Megathymus violae. The sequence continues at coordinate 4,511,229 of PDGT01000009.1, read as the reverse complement.
ATGCAATATTGAGTTAGATAGGTCAATGATCCATTGGTTGTGCTCATTGGCGAAAATTGTTGTTTTTCAGGGCTCGGTTTTGGACGGCATAAAACTGTTGGGACACTAATAATTAATCCATTTCACACGGAAGAAGAACGCTATGCTGGTACACTAAGTTCTTTACCAATTACCAATAGCAATCGCTAACCTAACAAGGGTTACTTAAAAGGATTGAAGGCAATCATCGAGAAACTTAAAACAATTCAAAACTGTATGATTTCTGTATTTTACAGAATTTTCCTAAGGCTACATTGCCACTAAAACACAAGTGGTTATAATTGACAAAAAAAGAATACAATGTACAATTTATTACATAACAATTAGCGATAGATCATCAAATCGCAAGTGGTATGTGATAAATAACGTCTTATTGATTAAATGGTGATAAAGTTTCAGCTATAAAAGTAATTGAAGAACAAATTGAGCTTGTTCCTTCTCTCCCAAGTGTTTACCTTTCATTTGATGAGAAAATAAAGTGCTTGCCGCCCGCCACACGAAAAATTATGACAGGTAAATTCTTTAACATAGGGCAAATAAATTTTAGTACTTTGAACCCATTAAGTCACTTGTTGTTGTGTTAATTATTTTATAACACAAGCAGGGTAAGTAATCAGATCCTATAATACTTATGAATCATCGTCGATAAAACAAATATATTGTGTAACTATGACCTCAGTCCACTGACACGTTTCGAAGTTATACTATTATTAATAGCGCGCCAACAAGATAAATCTATACTCATAATTAACTGTAATTTGTGCTTTAATTTTTTTTTTATTACAATATGCGTAGGTTTTGTTATCGATATTGAAGCCAAAAAATTTTTTTTTATTTGGGCTGGCGATTAGACTGCTTTACTGCATCTGTATTAATAAATATACATATTTCTCAACAGTAGAACTAGGAAAACCGGTGACAAAATCAATGACATCGTGCCATTGATTTTGTCATCGGGCATGAAATTTATTGAGTGCTTCAATTTTTTTTGTTAGTAGTCGACAAACAAGCAGACGAGCCACTTGATGTAAGTGGTTACCAGCGCCCATGGACATCAGCAAGACTAAAGTTATCACTAATGCTTTGTCGGTCAGGAAATAAGATGAAAGAAAGTACTGGCTCTCAAGTCCCCAGACGGAACACGACGAGTCGTTTGGCGGCTGACTCAAACAGAAGGGTGGTAGCTAGCCAGACAGGCTTCACAGAAAGGTTATAATACAAGTAATAATAATTATGACTTCATAATAATACTGATAATTAGTGATATTTACGCGAAGCGCTGCCACCAAGCAGGCTGGCTTCTGGCGCCTCTTACGACACCCTTTTCTATCATGGGATTGGGGGAGGAGTATTCTAGGCCGCTCTAATACGGCACAAATAAATAACAATTATTTCGCATATGTATTTTCGCAGTAAAGTGAGGGCGGATTCTTATAACATAAATACAGCTAAATAAACTAAAATGTAAATTGAAATCCTTCTGTCTACAAATTCATAACAAAGTTAAATAACACTATCACCCATAGACACTTGCCTGTCCGTGTTTTTCATAAAGTTTCACGAAAGCGAGAAGTTTATTAATACCTTCCAATAAAAAAAAATCTACATCTAGAGTGCACTTTTCTATAGATTTTTTCCGGTTTAGATGCCGGTTTGTAGGGCGAAAAAAAACTTAACTTGCCCATCAACAACCATCTGACCTACTGAGCGTACGGTGATTTTGAATGACAGAACAAAATCATGATAACAGTGGTGATACGGGAGTGGCTGTTTACTACCTTCGAATCAAAATCACCTCTCAGGTATTTCGAACAACGCATTAGTGACGTCCTTCAAGTTGAAAGTTAGAATATCCATGGGTAGCAATGGCTACTAAAACCACCCGGTGATTCGTTTACTAATTATAATCTGTCTATTTCAGTCCACTGCTGGACATAGGCCTCTCCTAGGATTCGCTATTGAGTGCGGTTTTCACCCCTTTTTCTCTAGTAACTGTCCACTGTTTTGCGCATATTGTCGCTCCATCTTGTAACAAGGCGTCTTACACTTTGCCGGTGCGTGATCTCTACTGCAGAACCAATTTACCCCAATGATTATCGGCCCTGCGACAGATATAACTTGTCTGCAACCGCTTCAACTTCCTAATTCTTTGAGCTATGTCGAATCACTTTCGTTCTCTGGCAAGTTACTTCGTTTCGCGTTCGATCCCTCCCAGAAATACCGAGCATAGCTCTCTCCATAGTACGTTGAGCGACTTTGAACTTATAGTCTAGTCGTACCGTGAGTTACCTACCGTTTATATCGATGGCGCAATCTTTCCAGTCCAGCTTGTTAAACATATCTTCCAAGCCGTTGGTGAATAGTTTCGGTGCTAAGACTCCCCCCTGGTTCACTTCTCGGCGTAAGTGGATATCTCTAGTACGCTAATTCTGTAGTTGCACAGTATTCGGTGAGGTATTATATAGACATCTCATGACTTTGATATATCGCCAGTACACTTGGCAAACTCGCAAAGACTCCAGAACAGACCACGTTTCGATCGAGTCAAAGGCTTTCTCATAGCCCACAAACGTTAAGCATAGAAACCGATTGTGGGCCGGTCTTCTGTACACTCTGCCACAGGGAATGGACATCATATATTACTTATTTGGCAACTATTAATATAAACTAATATATAATGAGCTCTTACAATTGGTAACGCCAACAAAAGACCCTAATGTCTTATAGTTGATAGTATCAGGCGTTACATTGCGGAAATTAATTGTTATTAAATTTAAACTTTTATCATAATTGCATGTTCTTCTTTATGGGAGGGAGGGAGGTTTCATGCATGTATAGAAGTATATACCATCCTACATTGTGCTTGTGGATTGTTGCCAAGTAAATTAATACTAATTTAATAACCCAAATGTCTGTCTGCCTGTCTGTCTGTTTGTATGTTTTTTGAAAATCTATGCGTTTATTTATAAACAGAAATCGTACTGGTACGTACCGTTATTTAATTTATTTAAGGTAGTTAATTAACTTAATTATTATCACGCGTTTAATATATTTCATGTTATATGCATTGATATGATTTTCATTAATTGCAAGTCTCTTAACAGAACTAGCCCACTAACTTATTTCCTATTCCAAGGAAACAGGCCCATTTCCCGGGATATCCTTTGACCCATAATAATAGTTATACATGTAGTTGGTATAGTTCAGAGGTTATCGGTTGATGCAGTAACATACAGTCAGTCAAACAGCAACATAAAACAAATATTTTTTGACCTTCATATAAATAACAAAGCTATCATTTTTTTTTATGTAAATCGTTGACCAACGAATATACAGTCAATCTGATAGTAAGTGGTCACCGCCACCCACGGAAATCTAAAACACCAAAGGCATTATCGGCGAAATATATGTGAATTAAAAAAAAATCACAGTTGACCTTATTCCAGTTTTATTATTAGTATAGATATATGTACAGACACGGCCCCTGCATGCTACTAGTGTCCATGCAGTATAATTCCGCATAGACATAACGCAGTCCAGTTCTACAATTACATTACTAATTGCTTCTAGGAAAAACGAATACGATACCGATGTATCAATTGGTAATATTGTTTTAATTCGTCATCGTTAATCAGTTGTCATAAACCGCATACGTGTTAATTATGTTACTCGGCATATAATACACTAGCGGACCCGGCAGAGGTTGTTCCGCGCGATCGCTGGATTTTCTGTCAACGTCTACAAAAGAAAAACAAATTTCCCCGAACTCGATTGCAGTGCCACCTTCTGATCCCGAGCTTCCATGTAAACACACAAAAAATTTCATCATAATCGGTGCAGCCGCTTAGGATATAAAAGCAGGAGTTCAGTAACATACGAACAGAAAAACGGCTAGCAGATTATAATTATTTAAATTTCGTCGTGAAGAATAAATCTGATCTTTACATAAACTTAATATGTTAAAAGACTTAATATAATTAAAAAATTTAGATGAATGCCGGCTTTTCCTCGGCAAACCTTGAGCGTAGGCCGCATCCAACTAATTCCCACTTCCGGTACGCTCTTCTGCGGGAGTTTGATCTAATTTATCTCCTAAGCTCAATCCATTAGCGGACCCTCCTGTGATAACAAGTTGACAGCGGGCGCGGCGAGCGAGCGGCTGTGCCGCCCGTTCCACAGTCCGCCACACTACACTGCGCCGCGACCCCGTTCATTCCGCTCCAAGTGTCGAATAGATAAAGTTGCCTCCTCGTGAGTTTCTCAACGTAAATCGTAATATTTTTTACTTCGTTCTCCCCGCCGATTCAAATAAACGTTATTTTCACAGTAAAACTCGGTTTGTGTCGCTGTTGGCGCTCAATAAAATAAATTGCTGTGAATAATTATTATCGGTGCCAGGAAGTGGCGATACAAAAATATTCATCATCGGCCAACTTGTGTCAATATTGATAGCTTGTGTGTGAAACGTTTGTGTCGTGAATGTGAATCGTGGTTTGTGTGGCCTCACATACTGTGTGCCGGTGGTACGTGGAGTACGTAATGTACATTATTAACAACTAAGGTCAGTCGTCAATGTATCGAGCAACACAAATAAACAATTACTTCATCGATGCTTTATCACCAAATCATATCCGTTAGTAATCATTGTTTAATTCTCGAGTATGCTATTGTTTGAATAATAAAAATATGATGGGTTGAAGCTAACTTTATATATTATATTATATTATTATAGGTATACTTCTCCTTTTGAATTACTGCACTCGTGTATTGTGTTAATTTTGTGAATATCTTAAACAAGGAGAGTTGCATGACCGACTCGCCGACCGATCCATATAAAAAACCCATATACATTGTAGTAAGTTTTTCTCTCATGTATCAACTTTTTAAATGTCCGGCGCGGCGGCGCGAGCAGTGCGATCCGGGATTGCTATTTACCGGCTACACAAACAAGCCTGTAGTGAAATATTTACGTGCGGATTAGTTGATCTTTGTATAATGAAATCCATGTATTTCTTTAGAGAACTCTTGTTTTCTTTAGAAATAATTCTCTCTATATAACAGAAATGGTAAATTAACGTATCAAGTGACAAAAAAGGGAAGTTCCTTGTAGGGATCAAGTTGGATGCCGAGATACGAAGTTTTTAGATTTAAAACAGCTTACCATTGTAATAACCTTTTGAGAATAACAATTAGTTTAGTCGTTTACATTCTGATACTGCATTGTGTTGCTTTTATGTTAATATGATTTATTGCGTACACATTCTCTGATGCAGTTTGGATTTATGTATTATTTTAAGTAAAAATTAAGACGAAATTATTTTAAGTAGGTTGAACCGCTTCCGAAGACTCAATTAACAAAAGTAGGTAGATGCAATGAAATGTTTTTAAAAGACACTCTCGTAACAAAGAACAATGTGTTTGGTTTATGAAATAATTAAGTGGATACGTATTTTCAATTACAGGTGGAGGCGGGGGACGTGTTGCTCAAGGTTAATGGGACTGATGTAAACCGGTTCACTACCCGAGAAGGTAAGGTATTCGCCATTTATCACGCGCATGACGCTTATCGCCGAGCATCCCAACTGCAGATAACTGTTTCGTTCTTATTGAAATTGCGATTATTCGTAATAATATTGAGCGAAAAAGGACCGTCTACACAATGTGGTGTTGTTTGTGCGATTTGGAGGGGAGCGCTATATATACGGGTGTACGAAGATAACAATATACCTAATTATTGATTGAATTCGACCTCAAGTTTATCTTCACAGGCGTATTTATTTTATCTGCTCAATGAGATTATTCAATTGAATTTTCATGTTTATTTAGCCTTGAAGTTTATAAAAATTATGCAATTTTTCACGTTGTTTGTACTGGACGCAGCCAAAATAATTCGAATGTTGTGTATAGATTAAAGATACCTTTTTTATTTACGAATGCAATATTACGAATACAAAAGATACCTGAAAGCTTGTCATTGCGAGTTTGTCTTATCGCGTATCTTTATGACTAGGAGCCACAATTTTAATAATTCGGAGTTTAGAGCTTCCTATGTTCTATTGTTGATATGTTGTAGAAATATTCAAAAAGTTATTGATAAGCATCCTATTCTAAAGCATGCATACTACGAATAAAACAAATACATTTTTGTATTTTGAATCCTGTGTATCCTGACTGTATTTTTTGTCTGTTTGTCGGTGCGTTTGTTCGCGTTAATATCAGAAACTGCTTATCCGATTTCGTTATGATTTTCACTAATGCATTAAAGTACGCGTCACTTAATACATATTTAAAGAACGTTTCATTGCAATCCGTCCATTGTAATTTGTAGAAGGAGAAAAACACAGTCCTAAAACATTGCAGGTTGTAATTCTAAGTGTAAGGCGTAGTTTTTCTGAAGCGAAGCGAGGGCAGTTTGCTAGTAATAACTAAATCCTTATATCAATATAAAAATGTTTCGTTAACTATCAAGCATTTCACTGCGACCGGTAACTTGGTAATTTTTTTTTGCCCTCCATTATTTTTCATTCTTCTGACAAGACGTCAAAAATATTAGTTTTTATTTATTTTTACCGATTTACATAATGTAATATTATAATAATATTGAAATTAGATAAGAATAATTTATTGTGATGTTGAGCTTAAAGTATGATAGGAATCTCTCTGTGTGTACACTTGTGCAGTCATTACTATAAAACTTAATTCAACAATCGCGTTCTTGCGGCACCACAAGCGCGACCGACACGCGAACGCGTAATTCACATTTCACACCTATTGGGACACGTCTAGTCTTCAATGTGTCGCACTCAGAAGACAAAAACAAAGTCATACCAGCATTGTTTATATCGTATAAGCTGGGAGTGTTATGAGAAATTTATTGAATATTATTGGAAGGCTACAAGGGGAGATTAACGAAGATGATATGGGCAAGAAAGGTGTTCCTGTTCAATTGACGAGTGAAAGATAGGTTTATTTTAAATGTAATGGGTAATCGCAATTTTTGTATTTCATATCAATATTTTTATTACATTAATCACAGTCGTGAGACTGCAAACACTTAATGAAAATTTGATCGTCACGTGATCCAGACACTTTAAAAATCATACTGAATTTTACTTTTAATTCATTTCCGTACAACATACAAAAATCCACGATTTTTGTAATGGCAATTATGGCAAGAAGAAATTATTTGTCTTCCGGCCCATAGCTGATTCTTCTTTCTTTTTGTTCCAGTTTTAAAATGCTTGCGGCTTTCGTCGGACCCAGTTACGTTAAGGCTGAAAAAGGGTAAGGTTCTAATCGATAAGATACATTTTTGTGTTTCACAAGTAGTGATAGCCTGGTTTGAACGTAAGTCTCCCGCACGGGAGACGCGAGTTCGAATCCTGCACGCACCTTTAATTTTTCAAATTATGTGCGTATTATTTATCACTTGCTTGGGTGAAGGAAAACATCGTGAGGATACATGCATACCTGGGAGTTCTCCATAATGTTTTAAAAGGTGTGTGAAGTCTGCCAACCCCCACTTGGCCAGTGTGGCCGACTATGACCTGAACTTTTCTCATTGCGAGAGAACACCCGAACCCAACAATAGGACGATATGGGTTGTAATGATTACACAAACCGGCGAGGTACTAGCAATTACGTTCCAACATTCCCAGAAGATTCGGTCGATTTCGCGAAATAATCGCACGACAGGTAATTCGGTTGGTGTGTGACTCTTGGGATCCGAACTGGGATAACTCCACTCGCAGTTGATTTGTACCTTTTAATAATGTAACCGGGCAATATTCTGCTCGAAGAGCTTCGAGAATGTTTTGATTACCCTCCGGGAGATCAAGTAGTGTTCCGTCGTAATTGAATTTACTTTGTGTTGTTGGAAAATAAAAACCAAACGTCAGTTAGACAAATCCGACAGCTTAATAATAATTTTTGCTATGGAAGTCCCTGAAGTCGAATCGATTTTAACACGATCCAACACGCCGAATGCATCACAAGTAATTAATTCTATTAGGTTGTGAAAAAAGACACCAAAAGTAATTAAATTAAGGGTATTATAATGAAGGTGACCTGTCTTCACAATAAAGTATCTTCGATATAAATCTACAGTGTAGTATCTTGTTTAACTGAGGAAGTGCTCATCTTTCTGTTTATGCAACAAACCTGTTAGGTGCAGCTGAGTGCTTTTACGGAGTGAAGGGACAATAATACCAATACTACTTCGTAATCTGTCTGCAATACAAGATGACAGGAAAATAACAACGATTTCTGTCTTGTATTTTAAAACCTTCCAACTGGCCCCTAGTGAAACTGCAGCTTAGACACAATATCAACATTGTATCAACTCTTTGCTGCATCACACCGCGATTACAACTTTCCGAATTTCAAGTGATAGATCCTATGTACGAGTATAAATTACACCAGTCTAACGAACACATTCATATCATCGGTCGAGTATAGCCCCCCATCTCAACCCTCATTACTTCTCCTGAAGAGAAGAAATACTCCGTTTGGGGTCTGCTCTACTCGCATAATACAACGAATGGAACACGCCTTTCTATAGTACTGTTGCAGATGAATGATGTTCAGATGTCGAACCCCACGCTAACAATGAAAGAAAAAAATTTTTCTGGTGAAAACAGTTAATAAATATTGAGTGAACGACGCCACATTTAGTTCGGTCCCATTTAAAAATAGCTTTGGACTTAAATTGCATATGGATATCTTTGAAGTGGCTTATAGGATTGCAATTAAGCTAGGTGGTACAGAAACAACTTATATCCAGCATGCTGAACCTTGCGCAATTTACCTCGTACGTCGGTCAGCAGATTTCACCACAAATTGGGAGGTTATCTTGTACTCAAAAATGAACGGATCTCCATTGTATAAATAAAATACATTCCATGTGATTTTACAGTAAAAATTTGTGTCAATGAGCAACTTTGACACGGTTGGTAGTTAATTGAGAGACCGTTAGGCGCACAATTTTGTGAGCGTTCTGAGCTACGGAGGATACGTTAACCTGTCGGTTCTACTTTGTCTATTTAGACAACGTTAAGTCATAGGCCATTTCATTGTTTCCAACACTTGTAGAATAAGTCTTCATGCCTCCTTAATTACGAGCTGAGATATGTGACCGGCAGTGGACCACGAATAGGTTAAAACCAGTTAGAGTTTGACAAATGTTGCAGACCCACAGATCAAAGCGAGCGTGCGGCGCTACCTGTCCGCGGCGGCCGACCGGCGCACTAGTGGCGCGCGCACCAAACACGACAAGTGAGTTAACGATAGGAATTTCGTTTATTCTTTTTCTGCACTGTTTCATTACATGTTATATGTGTACACAATTTAAACAGGACAATTTAATTACTTTTAATTTACATAAAAAAACATGAATGCAGTAGGTATCAAGTGTTTTTTGTTCTTGGCCCTTCCTATAATTACTATAATAGATTCCAAGTTTTTGCAGCACTTAATTTTCTTCTTAATTTACTTATCTGTATTGACATTATGAAAATGCCAACAAGATAACGTTATAACGCTATGCGGTAGCGTTTGAGATAATTATCTAATAGACGTGCGTTAAGTCTCTGAGTAAATTTCAATAACAAATTAAAATAAACTTACCAACAGTTTCATAAGCTATAATGAATATAGTACATGTAAAAAATATAATAGTAAAAATAATAAAATGACAGAAATGTAATTAAAAATAAACCGTATAGAATCAATGGGTGTGGTCCGATCAATCAACAGGTTCTAATTTATTATACACTAGCTGTTAACGGCATGCTTCGCTGGGCTTGATGGTGTTTTTATAGTATCGTTTACCACGATGTTCGGGAAGAAATATTCTGAAATATTGTAAAAATCGTACTGTCTGTTGAGTTATTTAAAATACAGATAAAGCAGCATTGTTTCCTTTTACGTATAGACTTGGATTATTATTAGAAATTACAGAAATAGATATCTGCTTGCTAAACAAAATGTAGGGGGAAGAAAACTAATTAAGGTGTGTATTTTTAAACGCGCATATTCCATTTGCGGCTCCCTACACGAGCTATGTTTAGTTGTTCCTTATTTGAAATGTAATCGGAAACCAACCCTCCTATTGCTCGACAGCTGATATCCGTCGACGATAAGCGATCACTGGAACCATATGTGTCACAGACGTGGGGTCGCCCCAACCCCACGATACGAGGTGAGCGCGCCTCCTGACGCGAAAGAAACCACCGTTTGACGACTACTGTATCCTATTATAATTTTTATTTTTCTATTCAAGGAATACGAGGAGACAGTATTGTTATAATAAAAAAAATAAAGATACATGTACGTAATACGTATAAAATAAATAACCAGCAGTAAGGACGATCCATCCAAAAGAAATTAAGTTACTAAAATGCATATTCAATTAAAATTGAGAAATTGTAATATGGCTATCGATAATATTTTTGAAATATTAATAATATTATATGACTTTATATATGCATATATGTGTAAATTAAATATTATGTTAAGGATTAATTTTATTATTATGAATGACCTGACCGTCCTAATCCAAATAGGGTCCCCGCTGAATCACCGCTAAAGTTATGATAACAAAGGCAAGACATAAGCTGAACAGCGTACCTTTTTAAATAATATGCTGCGGCACAACTTATTTTTTGTTTTTAATCATACTTTTATTATTGGTGTTGTTGTTATTTTAGCTTTATATTTTGATTTTAATTTGTTATACATTTCTTAACAGTCTGTAAATGCTGTAGACTTTGAAAATATATTTTCTTTTTTTCTTCAAATACATTTAATATGTCAAATGTTGATATTAGTAATTGAAACAAGAGTTTGGATTGACCCGTCGTCAACCACCGACATAGATAATATCATATTAAAGTCAATCAAGTGTATCATTTGCCTTTATGGGTAAACTAGTATAAGATTTGGCTACTAATGAAACTACGAATTGTATACTTTAGCTAACAATCTTGCTCGCTCCGTTTTTAGATACGGTTCGTATGTTTATATATTTTTTTAATTGAAACATACAATATAAAATCTTGTAAAATCAACTACCAAAAACGGTATTTCTTACCAACTCCCACTCCACATTGTTACCCTTGCTTGACAGGCATGAGTTTCCAAAATTCTATCGTACACTAAAGATTTCAACAAATATAATAGACAGCCCTCTAATACACTTGCTCTTGCTAAATCGTCTGTGATAAAGCATGGTTCAGGACCCTATTACACGTGCGTAAAAATCTATACCAACATATTTGTTTGTTAGGGGCGACTCACCGCCTTCGAGCAACTCGAATAGCAACAGCTCGAGCAGTTCCTCAAGCAACGGTTCTGGCGTACAGTCAGGCGAGAGCTGCGAGGCGCTCCTTCCTGAGGAGAGAACGAGGCGGCCGCGCGCCTCGCAACCTAAGTTCGAGGCGTACATGATGACCGGCGATCTCATGCTCAACCTCTCCAGAGTCGAGCACCCTCATCACAACCTCCACGCACCCACACATCGGACACATTATCACAGGTATTTGCTTCGCGTTTGTGGCCAGCTCTAGTGGTATTACTTGAATGATACCTTTATGAGATTATGCGATTGGTTTCTATCTTTATCGATGTTGTGTGGTCCCGCCGCGGCGCGGCAAGAAATTTTTATACAATTTGAAGCCATCGTTACGCTACTGTACTCTAGTCTAAGTTGATGGAATGTACCTTTACGTAAATGGAGTTTTTTAACCGACAAATATATAAAAATAATTCAGTGCAGTGAATGAAGTAACATGTAACATTGTGTACACGATCGGACGTATGCCTTTATTTATTTTAGATTATTTTATTAGTTAGAATTAGAAAATACACAATAGAATCAATATTTTACTAAGAACATGTGGGCTGCAAAACAAGAGGACGAAGAATAGTTAAAAGAACATAACAAAAGTAATCCATCCTAGACACTGATTAATGTGTTTTTATTTAATGTGTGTTTGTGTATAGGGAAATAAAGTACTGTAGCTATTTTAAGTAACGATTATAATATCAACGGGGTATCTAGATTTATATAAATACGTTATATCGACCTCTGTTTTTTGCTATTTCGTGAAGGGAAGGTTTTGTATCGGTTCGTATCTTATATAACAACGTTTTGTTTATTCATATGTCTGATATTATTATAAAACAAAATATAATGCTGATAGAAAAGTGAATTAAACAGCAGTATACAATGTGATTTTATCTATATCAGAAACGGGAATCTTGTTAGCTACGCTCCTAACCTCAACATACTAGCATAACAAACGCGTCTAGTCTCGAAGGACCAATCATCTCGGCAAGCATTATTTATAGTGTCACTAGTATAGCATAGAATGTTATCCATGCTTGTTTTGCTTAGATACAATTCAACACCCGCATCGCCTAGCGAGAACCGCTTAGCAGCTCGAGTGGAATTGTCGCAGCGGCACAACTCATCACCAGACACCGGCCTCGTCGGAGAGCATGCCAATAAACTGTACGTACTCCCCAAATCACAACCATATTGCAGTCGCGCCATTTCCCCTGCAAATTATAAGTAAAATGATCTCACATTCGCTCTACGATTCCGTGTGTGGTTATAGTATAGATAGACATAACGACACTTTCATCCGTCATGCGTTCCATCCGACACATATGCGGCTTTGTCAACGTCAACGAACAGCCAAAAACAATTGTTGATCTGGCACGTCTGCCTTAGCTGAGATTTGTTTCACTTGCTCGACAGGTTCCACGACCTACTGGGCCACAGGGTCATCATTGTGAACGTGTTTCGTATTATTAAACAAGTGTTGTGTATGTTTAATATTGAGTAGATGCCGATAAAGGTGGTGATGCTAATTTATCGTGACATCTCAAGTTAATCTTATGCTAAATGGGCTGGCGACTAAATAATCCAACTGCTGATGTCGACTTGCTCTGGCTCAACCGTGCTGACGAACAATGTTCAAGATATGCAGGTTTTGTCTCTGGGCTGGGGAGGATATATCTTATAAATTCGAATCATTGCTAATCTCTGTATCAATTAGATTCGAAAATCACTCGTTCGTTGGAGATAAAAAATATGCGTTACTTTTCGTAATATTAAAGCATTTTTGAACAGTAGTAGAAACATTTTCTAGTAAATAAGTAAAAGCAAAAATTTTTTATGCATTACTGAATACATTAAAAAAAAAACATTTAAATGAAGCCAGCTTTCGACTACGGGATTATATGATATAATATTGTAATATACGTTGTATCCTAAAATATAACATACATGAGATATTTCAATATACTTTGCAACGATGTTATGATATGTTATATTGCACAGTATAAATATTTTTAGACCGATCGATCGATATTTTCACGTTATAATCATGTTATATTTTCTGCATGTGTCAGTGACCGTGTGTCTGTGTGCGCGTGTGTAGGTACGTTAATTTGCGCGAAATTAAACATTATAAAGTGTGCATTGTCACTGTTGTGGACGATCAACGGGACCAACCACCAGGTGTACATAATATAACAGCCAGGTAAACATTGAAATAACCGTTTTAAATAAAATCAGTGATCAAAAATATGTGTTTCGTACTGTGGAAATTGCAGTAGCGAGATATATTTTTTAATTTTTTAATACATTTTTACAACCGAACAAGGCCAATGAGCACGTGGCACGTCGACTGCATACTTGTCATTGATAATATTTGGTTTTCTAATCTAAACGATTATGTCTCGTTTATGTGATGGCGACACATTGAATCCTAAAGTAGAGTAATAACAACAACTACAGTGCTTAGCTACCATCTCGCTATCGGTTCTAACTGTCAAACTGTCAAGGGTAGCCTTTTTTTATATTCGCTTGGACTAAGCGAACTACTGGCCCCTGTGGACGGGTGGGTTAGCCCTATCTTCTCTCGCATGACAAAGTAGGATTCTGATTGTACGTAATGGTTCGTAATAAGTTCGCGATGTCCCAGGTTCAGTTCGCAGCCCGCGTCGCCCGCAGGCGGCACGGCGGCGGCGGAGATGGTGTCGCGCGCGCAGCACGCGGTGCGGACCTCGCGCTCCGAAGACCACTTGCAGGTGCGTTCGGTAAATACATTGCTATGTTATATACAATACGACACTTTGTGATACATTTCCAAAGAAGTAGTCCCAGACTTGGAGTAGTATAAAGCGCTGATTGGTGTCACATAATAATGACGTATCTAATTTTTTTGACACACTTCGAAAATTATTATTCGTTATCAAATCAAATAAAATAAAAATATTTGTTGAGTAAGGTAGACAAGTGTATATAAAATATAAAATAGTGTCCTCTTACTGTATTAATATTATGGTGTACTAATATTTGGGGTCTTAAGTTACGTACAATCATTAAGTATTGTAAACTGTAAATAAATTTTTATTGAATCATTTCGATAAAATTGTAAGTATTGTTTTGTTTAATATATTTAGAATGTCAAAATGATGAATATTACTTATAAACATACGTATGGAAAACAGTGATAGAAAATGATGTTTTTCTGTTTTACGTTTAAGCGAAACGTTTCAGTAAGTTTCTTCTTTCAGCGTTAATTTCAATAAAGGTCATAAACACTCTTATTTTGAATGGATATCCGAATCCAGTGTTGAGTTGATAATGTTGATGATCGTGCAGAAGGAGTCCTCCCTGAGCGCGGTGGCGGTGGAAATGGAGGAGGATGTGACGTCATCACTGAACACGCTGCTCGACGCGCGGCCCGACTCGGCGACGCCCGCCACACCCGGCCCGAGGTCCGACTCCGACGAGCGGGACAGGTTACACCCCAGCTCTATAGTACCACTGGCTCGTGTCGTACACCACCGACGCATGGAGCGCGAGGCGACTAGTTTAGTGACGGTTGAATTCGAACTCAATTTGGTTATACACACAATTGAAATTGGTATAACGAAAATAACATTAGAACACTAAGAGCGCGACACAAAGCGGTGTCAAGCTGCTACAAAAGTCTGCGTCGGAACGACACAGGCTCTAACAAAGGTTAGTTTGTGACAGTTTGCTCACAGCTAGATTATTCTCCGTTGAACGCATTGTGAAATTGTAACCGACTCACAAATACATGTAAAGTTCTATTCAAGTCTGATTTAAATCCGTTAACGGCCCCACAGCACCAAATAGTCTAGCAAATGGGAAGACTTAGAGCGTACTCGACCACGCTGCTTTAATGCGTATCCGAAGATATGATAGCACACGAAGTGCACCGACATGTATCGATGACTATCATAATAGTAGAACAACCGAAAAGGATGTCGTGACCTGACACTTTACAACAATTATAATTTTGAATTTACTTGACATTGAATGTACATTCATGAGTTGTGTTGTAAAAGCGAGCATTTAAAAAATATATATTTCGTTTCATTGCCAATCGTTTAATGTCATTTTATATTTAAATTAACACTCAAATGTGTCGCAGTGTAACGAGATGTCGCGATCGGTTCGCAGGATCGTGTGGACGTACAATGCGCCGGTGTCGCAGTGCAACGGCTCGGGCGCCACCTCCAACTCCACCTCCTTGTCCGACGGCATCTCGCAACGGTACCTATTTATCTACACTAATACAATAAACAGAAACTATGAATTTTGGGACTGTGTATGCAGAGGGTAATCTCCGGAATCACGGTACCTATTTCAAAAAATATTCGATTATATAAATGGTACAATTCGAATTTGAATGGAATAATTCCGGATGGTCATAGGCTGTATGTATAAATACAGTATCATGCTATAATACATATAAAAACTAACAAATAGCCCTAGCTTCGCTTCAGAAAAATACGCCTCACGCTTAGAAATAGCGTTTGCATTATTTAAGGACTGGGTTTTTCTCGTTCTATGAATGACAAATAAAAATATTAATTCATAACTTTTTTTTTATTTATGGACGAAAGTGATGCTTACTGCGATACATTAGTGAAAACCAGAGCGAACTCGGTTATTCCGTTTCTGAGTATAGCACGAACCAGGCAACCAGATAAAAATTCTAACAACTATTGTTTTGTGTTCCGTTGCGTTAATGAAGGCCCCTAATTATATTTTTTGTCATATATCGTTCATATACAGAAAGCGATCGATTAGAATTTTATTATATGTATAGATTAGAATAATTGTTCGATTAAAAAACAGCGCGGAGACTACTTATAATCGTAAAGCAACGAGGTGGTATACTGCACGTCGTGATCGTGTCGTAGGTCGTCGTCGCCCGCGTCGCCGACGTCGGTGTCGTCGTCGGTGATGTCGTCGCGCGCCACGCCGCCGCAGCGGGCGCCGCCGCCGCCGCACGCGCACCACGCGCGCGCACTCAACGGTAACACCGCTGTACCTAATTATGTTTAACTTGCGTTTGACTTGTGGTCGAAATTCGACCATAATCATTAAATAACGTTCTACTTTCAAAAAAATTTTCATTGACAACACTAAAGTTCCTCATTTGCTCCCAAATAAAAAATAAAGGTAATCGTATGTCAAACAGAAGAGAAAATTGGGTACAAAGTATTTTCTTCAGAGTGTAACGTATATGTAGATTCCATTCATTTTTGATGTTGAGCGATGCCTCCCCAGCGTGAATCCTTAGGGTCATAGAAAAATCTTAAGGAAATTACTTGATGGTGTTTGTAATACAATGCTTACTGTATTGACCGCACGGATTTGACTGTGAAAGTAGTCACAGATTATTTGTTCATCACTAAAATGAGAGATCGTAGAGTTAAATCTTAATACATGTTGTTGTTATAGAAAGGTGATATCAACACTTCCTCACATGTTTGTGTATCTCACACACTCACATTCATGTTCTTTTACTCACTTTGCATCATGAAACGAAACGTTCACTCCGTTCTGTTAGACAAACTTTTTATGTCAATAGCCGACAAAGAAGGAGACAGGCCACCACATGGTGAGTAGTGATCATCGTCCTTGACTGTCTGCGACCCCAAAGGGCATCACAGACGCGTTGACCGCTAAGAAGGAAGCGAGGAGAGCTGTAAATTACCGACTCTGTGACCGTGCACCTGGAACGCTATCACAGGGAAGGAGTGGACGATGGTAACTAGTCTAGTAAACTGCCTGGTACAGAGCTTAGCAATCTCCAACAGGACAGGATGGGTCAGGTATCATAATCTAGTCCATTGTGCTGCAGGGTGCACTACGAGCAGGGGATTTTGGCTTGGTTTCGAAGATAGATCGAGATCCTTACACCGAAAACACCAACGTATTTCTACTTTGTACATAGACGTGTACTCGATAAGTCATCATTGCAACCGTAGGCGGTAGTTAAAAAATAACAACTGTTAATTTTTAGGTGACATGAGCCTCTCGGAGGCGGTGTCCAACATATCTAGTCCAGACTTTCAAGACCAGGACGACATATTCGACACGGGCCGGGAATGTCCGCGGATGGAGCTCTCGGATCCATCGGACTCGGACTCCACCATTCTAGTGTCGGAGCCCTGTCACAAGCGAGCCAAATCCAACTCCACGTACTCTCTGGAGCACAGCAGTGACGTCACGCTCAACGGAGACCACAACAAAGACTATAGGATAGTGATACAAGTGAAAGGACCGGAGAAACAGAGTGGCAATACTAATGATAATGTAAATAATAATAACAATAACAATAGTAATTACGTACAGAACGGAAAAACGGAGAACGGACACAACTCGCCGGAGAACCAGGGATACCAGGTGCGTACCAACGTACGACTAACATAGTTTTTATATTGATAAAGATGTAGTAAAATATTATACTTGTGTATAAGATTGAGAAAGATTGAGAAGTGTATGATTGAGAAAATTTGATGTCAATAAAATAAATAATCACGTATTCACACTCCCCTCCCCCCCTACTAGCTTTTTCTTGTAAGCATCATATACAGTTAATATATCACAAACACTTGATCAGACATCAAACATCTATCACATGAATTTCTGCCCCGGCCGGGAAACGAACCCGGGATCCGCTCCGAAGGCACGAGTCATTACTAATTTGGCTACCGGGTCGTCCAGGTTATAATTGCGATTAGGACTTACTGTCTATTTTCGTTGATTTTGAAGTGAAGATTCGGCCGGCCGTAATAGAATTAGGATAATTTGCCTGTTTCGTTCTAAAATTGAGAGTTTGTTATAAAAAAAAATCACTTCGGACAAAGTTGTGGCAACCGTTTTTGTAAATTACTTTCAAACTATACTCATCACGTCGCTGAACTCACTAATGTCATCGTCGCTAGAAGCTTATAATCTATTAAGAAAATTCGTTACTGAATATAGTATTTTATTTTTGTTGTAATTTGAATTGAAATATTAGAACGTTAGAAGTAATTAATACTTTCCGGTCGCTGAAGATTAAAAATACTGATGACCAGTTTAAGATGTAATCAAATATAGCAAATTAATTCCTCTTGAAATCCGATGTTAAATCAGATCGTAATAATTACAGAGCATTCTCTATTATACCAACACTCGGGAAGGTTTTTAAAAAGATTTTATCAAATTATATGCTCGAACATTCCAAGAGAAATGTGCTAAGTGATGCAATTGCTAGACTTCTAAGACACAACTTTGAGGCCTGCGAGGCAGGGACAGAATTGTTTTGGTGTTTGTGTGATTTGTCTGAAACGTTTGATTATATTTAACAGTAAAGACAAGTTTTTAATTCGTCACTACGACTTTAAATACACGTAACGCCGTACGTAATATACAGTAAGTGCTTTAAATTTGATTGTGGTCCTATTTGAAGGATAGGTTTCATTGTGTTAGCATATATGCCAAATCATCGGAGTCAGAAATTGGGTCGTGGTGTACCCCAGGGCTCGATATCAAGACCGCATCTGGTCGCAAAGCGCGAATTTCTTTTATGTTACTACAATACTACGGAACATCTCAGTATTAAGAACAATAAAACATAATTATAACATAAATACGATTAATTATGTGGAATAAATAAGTTACTTGTGTATGACACCATACTCTTGGGTTATGGCTCTGTATCCAAATCGCTACAAGTTTATCTACATGAGTGAAAAGTCCAAAAATGTCTGTCGTTCTGGAGGTACTGACCACTGCAGCTCGTGGAAGTTTTGTAACCAGCCTCCATTATGTTTCAATCATCGTTTTCAAATACGACAAAGATGTACTGAAGACTGAGATCTCTATATCAGTTTAAATGTTGAAGCAGAAGGACTACTATATTTTATATATTTATCAGTTGCCAAGTTCGAAATACTACTTACCTTTGTGGCATTGTGTTTTATTTGAGTTCAGTTTTGTTTTAATCTCCAGGAGTTGTGCAGTGGATCAGACGGCGGGTCGGACGAGGGCTCCGACGGCGACTCCCTGCACTCGTTCCACTACAGCCCCAAGGCCGTTGACATACCCTCGGCCGAGCGGCTCGCCAAGCGACTCTACCATTTGGACGGCTTTAAGAAATCTGATGTTTCACGACATTTGAGTAAAAAGTTAGTGAACTCTTGATTTTCTTATTAAGTACAAAATTTTGAAAAAGAATATCCGAAAAGTTCGCTATTGTGAATAGGCATAATTTGGTTACGTCTTCATATCGTCTTCAAAAGGTTTAGCGTTCTTTTATGGGGCTTAGAGTTCGTTTTTACAATAAGATTCGCAAGGTGATACGAGTTGCCCATTGTAATTTTTAAGCGTCGCATTAAAATACAGCTTATAGGCAAAGAATATTTTAGTATAGATGAATATATTAATGGCAAGGACGCCTGGAAATAGTAGTGTTGAAACCAGTTCCGCACAGGTAGAAACTTTTGTAATTACCGCATTTTTTTTAAAAGATGTGCTGAGGAGTTTCTTTCGCCGTTTTTTTCCTCAACGTTAAATCACCTTTTCGAAACGGTAATAAAAGCAAAAAATTACGTGCATAAGTGTATTTACAGAATACCTACATGATTAAATGATTTTGAATTTGAATGAGTGATTTAAGTAATATATTTTCAGTTGTATTGTACTACAACGACTGCTCTGTATATATGTATATATATATATATATATATATATATAGTAATTGATGTATTTTATGTATGCGTTATTCTTTTATTCATCGTGTTAGACTCATCGCAGAATTGAAAGTTTTAAAACTTGTCCGTCATAATCGTCGACCTTACATACCTTTGACAATATTATGGAGAACTCTGTATAGAGGCATTTTCTTTATATTTTTAAAGAGACATAGGAGCAAGTAATAAATTAACACAACAAAACTGATTATAGCAACGAGTTCTCCCGTGCAGTCGCGGAAGAGTACGTGAAGCACTTCGAGTTCGGCGGGGCGACGCTCGACGAGGCGCTGCGGTCGTTCCTCGCGCGGTTCGCGCTCAGCGGAGAGACGCAGGAGCGCGAGCGCGTGCTCGTGCACTTCTCTCGGCGGTACCTCGAGTGCAACCCCGGCTCCTTCAACTCGCAAGGTCAGTGCGTGCTCCGCGAGCGTTTAAACTTCTTGGCCAGAAACGGGTCGATGATATCTTCGGTGTCATGATTACCACCAGTGTTGACTTAAAAACAAACGCTTAGATCTTTCCGTACCCGACCATACAATTTATGATCCAGCTATGCTATGGCTTGTAATTTTCAATGTTCAATGAGTTAAAAATTCGCCCCAGCTGCTCGCAAAAGATTGGATGAGACTGTGTCTGGGAGTAGATAAAACATGAAGGGCTTGTGCATGAAATTGTGAAAATTAAGTATAAAAGCGGGAACAATGTAATTGACAAAAAAATGCTTCCTGCTAATGTGCTAACGACTTGCTACTAACATTCATATGTAATGTTTCAGTAGCATAATTCTAACAATTACATTCAGTTTCTGCAAGGAAGTGTTAATGCATGTTAACGCGATTGAGAGCCCAAAAACTTGGCAAGCACCGCAAGTAAATGCGTTGTACAATAGACTTTCATACATACAAATTAATGTAGAAATAAAATCGTTTTATCGTTATCATGGCAACTGCCAGGCGAAGTTTTTCGTGAAGGAGGATTTTGCGTATTATTTGTATTTTGCGTAATAAACTGAAATTTATATTTAAATAAATAAATAACCACTATTACATACATACATAAATAGATAAACATTATGTACATTCTGTTGTGCAACCAGACGCCGTGCACACGCTGACGTGCGCGATAATGTTGCTGAACACCGACCTGCACGGGTGCGGCGGCGGCACGTTCAGGCGCATGTCGTGCGCGGAGTTCATCGAGAACCTCGCCGACCTCAACGACGGCGAGAACTTCCCGCGCGACACGCTCAAGCACCTCTACCACGCCATCCGCACGCAGCCGTTGCAGTGGGCGCTGTCAGTATTCTCTTTGTATTATACACCCATCTATTATTTATATAAATGTAAGGCAGATATTTCATCTGATTCTTAACCATGTCCAATTACCTATAATTCTTTATGAGCTTGGTGACAGTGTAATAATTTCATGACGTGGTATTAATAAAACTATAATGATTAGTTAATAAATAATAGCAGAATAATTAATGGCTTTATCACAACACATGTGTGATACTTTTTGATTGCGTAAAAGGTAAATTTTTAGATGAAATAGATGAACTTAATTGCTTGAATTCAACCCATTGTAATTAAGGTTGACATTAATTAGGATGAAGGTCAAGTTGAATGTTTGTGTTGCCACACCAGAAACTGGATAAAATGAATTATTCATACCTGTGATACAGAGGATGCCAAACGGTGGCGGTGACCACTTTTCATCAGCTGGCTCGTCTACTCATTTGCCGACTTTAACATAAACAGCTTTACTAGCAACTAATTTACAAGGTCGTCGAAATAATTAATGAAAACATTGTACATGCGTGCAACAGCGACGCGGAAGCGGCAGCGGCGGCGGCCACGGGTGACAACGGGCGCGGAGCTGGGGCGGGCGCCAACCCGTTCCTCGACGTGCCCGACCAGAGCCGCGCCGTTGAGTATAAGAAGGGCTACGTCATGCGCAAGTGTTGCATCGATGCCAATGGAAAGAAGAGTGAGCATCGATACAATGTTTTATAACTTTTACGCTTGGCTTTTGTTAAGGTGGTAGGTGTTAGGTTTTGGTGATACATGGCAGAGGACAAACCTAATTTACAAAAATATTCCATCTCCAACCTGTGAGTAGAAATGCGTTTAACAAACCCCAAAGGATGTACTTATACCTGAGTTTTATTTTACGAATAGTTACGGACTGCAACAGTCAATTAAAACCAAGTGGACTGCGTCCCTGTTCGTTACTTACGTACATATCGGAATTTGTATTTTTCTGGTCATCTCTGTTAATAGACAGTACAGCTATTTTACAACGATTTTACTGCCCGTGCCTTAAATTTGTTAACGACATGTTAATTATGGGTCTGTATAGAAAGGAAGCAGCTGTTGATGCGCAAATTATTTTTCAAATTATGTCACAATCTGTCATTTTTTCCGCACCACATCTCAGTGATACGTCGATATGTGGCCAACTTTCGTATGTGTGTACTGAAATATTGAACCAGTAATAAAGTCCCTAATGCATGATACGCGTTATTACCCCATGTCGAGTTCGTTGCAAACCTAAATCGCAGGGCATATGCCTATAATTGACGTTCTCATTATTCTCAGCACCGTTTGGACGGCGTGGGTGGAAGATGTTTTACTGCACGTTGAGAGATCTGGTACTATATCTACATAAAGATGAGCACGGCTTCAGACGGAGTCAAATGTCTGACAACTTACATAACGCCATTCGGTGAGTTGTGATTATTATACTGGCATTAATGTGTTCTCTAAGTAAAAATATAGTGTAATGGCGACAGTATTTATTTATTACTGCATAGATTATCCGTTTTTATTTTTTCAGTTAATATTATGATTATTTGCAGAATACACCACGCGCTAGCGACGAAAGCAACCGATTACACGAAAAAACAACATGTGTTCAGATTGCAGACAGCTGATCAAGCGGAATATTTATTCCAGACAAGGTAACTTTGAAAAATAAATTGTAATATGGATTAATATGGCTAAATTAAATCGACAATCAATTCAAGAGTAAGGTGAGTTAATAATTTAAATTGGATCAACTGATAGAGGAGATGAAGTCCGGACGTAATATATATATATTAAATTAGTATTAATTTACTTTGCAACAATCCGCAAGCACAATGTATGTTGGTATATAATTCTATACATTCATGATATATACATATATATACCATCATACATTGTGCTTGCGGATTGTTGCAAAGTAAATTATTACTAATTTAATAACAATTAATTTCCCCAAGGTAACACCTGATCCTATCAACTATACCAATCTTAATGACCGTTGTGATGTCTGTGGATGGCAATACGTAGCACGCAATTGAGGATATCAGTACGTGTGCATGCTTGTACTCGGCGTAGCTCAGAGGGAACAAAATATTTACCGAGTTGTATATCTTATTATTTTTTATTGTACCAATAACTTTTACTTTTTAAGTTTACAAATATTAACCACATTCGAAACAATTGTTAGTAATTTTTATGAGGCATTTAAATAAAATTAATTTTTCTGTGAATTATAAATTTTAATTTATTCCAAGTATTGCCAAAGTTTATAAACGTATAAAAATCTGTATAATATCGCAGCGACTCGAAGGAGCTATGTTCCTGGGTGGAAACTATAAACTTCGTGTGCGCGGCCTACTCGGCGCCGCCGCTAGCCGGTGCGGTTGGCTCGCAGCGCAAGTTCCAACGGCCGCTGCTGCCCTGCACGCACACCAAGCTTTCCATGGTATACAAATGAACAATTTCACTAACAATTTAACTGTAAAGGGTACTCATGATTTTATGCTTTATCGTTATTTCGATCTTATTACATGTATCATGGTCGTGGCGAGACTGCGGTGCAGGAGAGAAACTCTTGACACTTGACAGAAGCCAATGACAGATGGGCCTCTCAACTTTACATCTAGTTCGTTTCACGTAATGACTGACGCATCTGAATACCCGTTACGGTTAAAACGTATAATGTCCGGAATCATATAAGTTTAAAATCATAACACAATGTGGAATTTTGTTTGCTGGGAATTACTGTCCGACGTCAGAAGCATCGAGGCGTTTACGAGACGATACGTTTAAGAGTTATGTCAATTCTTTAATAGAATGCCTGTGCTATTATTATTAATTAGACCTCTTATAGAGCAACAACTGCTTTAATCTTGATAAAAGTACAAACATAGCATAGAAAAATAATGGTAGTGGTTAAAAATATAAATATTGTATAAGGAGAGGTATGGTTGCATCACGAGCGAAGCAAACTATTTCCTGGGAGGAGTCAATAGGCACGGCAACAAGTTGTAACTTGTTATGTTTGACTTGTTTCTTTTATATCGATTATTTCAGTGTTAGTTGAATATATCGATTATCAGTAAACAAATTATAAAAACATCTAGATCTACCTCACACGTATAGCCAGCAGACATCCAGTACGTTCAGTACGTTATATGACCTACTAATTTATTACTGGTTTCAGCGTGAACAGTTGGCGGAGCACGAGGAGCGCGCGGCCCGGCTGGAGGAGGAGCTGGCGGCGCTGCGGCACACACCGCACACGCCGCACTCGCCGCACGCGCGCGACAAGGATCACTACCTGATGCACGAGGTATGTCTCTCGGCTGTACCACGATTTTTATCTACCTACTGAGTTCAAAGAGAACACCTCAATGGTATCGTTGCACGAGCCAATTGACCCAATCATTCAAACACTCTTATTTGCTTCCGGCTAACAAAGGCTCATTGAATAAAACAAGCTAAAGTGGTTAACATAACTATGCTAAATTAATTGTTTAACAACAAAAAACTAAAAATGCAATATTTGACGTTTTTGTGTCTATTGATTACTGATCCTTAAAATAAACAGGCACTGCGTGTAGGTATGAAACATTAACTGAAGAGTAGTCTAGGATGTAAGTAAAAGAATCGGATGCTTGTAATTTTTTCAAATTTCTGCTTAGGCTATTTTGTAAGTTTAAACGGCCTTTGATATTATACCTACATATCTAAATACACAATAGCAAATACTATAATATACTACTAATAATCTCTAAGACTCGTTTTAGACGCACGTACTACGTATAGACATATACGTATACGGTATACATATATTACAGTAAATAAAAAAGTGTTGGGATGTAATGTTTCGGCGTCTTATAACCTACTTTTTTTATTTTAGTGTTTGTCTCTTTTACCTAGAGGTATGTTTGCACGAGCATCACATGTTACCAACTGAACATTCATTGAATATATATTTTATGTTCGTTCGCAGCTTCAACATGCATATTTTTAAAATAATTTTACAAGAAGTTTTAGGCGTGCATGCTGCCTCGTGATTTGTTTAAAACTTCGTGGCTGCATCGTGGATCTATGCGTTGGTCGTTTCATAATAGCAATTATATTGTCGACGAAGCAGGCGCCTGGTACTATACACACGCGAGTCTGCCTGTAGCATAATTCAGATAGGCCAAGATTATCATCTAACTACTGATACATAAGTTTTAATGTTGTTTTATTCATGTTACAGATAAAGAGGTATCGTACGTACGCGTACGTGATGCGCGCGCGGGCAGGCGGCTCGGGAGCAGAGGACGCTGCGCCGGCGTTGCCCGAGCGGCCGGCGGAGCGCGCCCCGCACCACGCGCCGCCACCCTGACGCGCCATGGCGGTGTTCGCCGCCTGCGTGCTGTGACTGCACCCCCGCTCCCCTACCGCCTCCTGCCGTCGTCCTTGCCCCCGCCCCATTACGTCTTAGTGTGTTCGTAACACGGGTCTGTAGATAATTTAACGTTTTAGTTTGTAATGATGAAATGTTAAAAAAAATACAATGTATGGGGAATTAAGATCTGATAATATATGAGATAACCCATTTTGAATTTTTCAAGTTTCTTTATCGCTCACTAAATGTTAAATTGTCTAGGCCATTGTTTATAGACTAGATAGGCTACCATGACTACATAATTATATCTACTTAGAACGCAATATTTTACCAGCCTATCACGGTCATATACTGAGACTATATTATATTGATTAATATATCGTACCTAAGTAAGTAAGTGACTTACTTCGGGCTTCGTTCTAATTGCCCTGAGCAAAACAATTTTCATTTTCTGGAAAAGTCGCTGGAGAGTATGTGAGAATTGGCACAATAATTTCAAATGTTCGGTGGGCGCTCTACGAATTTGATCACCGTTAATGTACTGTAAGTTAAAAGGTAATCTGTCAATTAAAAGAATATGATACTACTGCCCATATACCGTGGCTACGCGGTGGGCAATGGTGTGACAGACCCATCGATGGGCATCGGACTCAAACCTAGGAGCCGTAGCGGCCGGTAGAAATTATTTGAAATAAATAAATTTAGAGCTGTTGTTCTCCTTTAGATTCGATTTTGCCAGTGATCTTAGAACTGCCGACATTAATGTTGCGTGTTCATCATTCCGACGGTATTGCACAGTTATTAATTAATCTACTCAGAAGTTGGGAGTGTATGACTAATTCGTAAAAAATTTAAGCTACCATGTTCGGTCTACATTTAATTTATTACTGTAGTCTTTAATAGAGTTTACTACGATTTTAGTTATGACGGTGGAGGGCATCCACCGTGACGTCATTGCCGTGCAAAACAGCAATGGGCACTTTGCGCCACTAAAAAATCTGCAATAAGACTGAATAAGATACTCAAATGACATTCCACTGAGATGTTTTCGGGCAGGTGAATGAATGCGGCGGGCGCGCTATTTTAGTTGTTAGTACATAATATCACACGGTTGAATCTTAAATTTTAATATCGAATCATCTAGTCCTGTCTTCCTTGCAAAACACGATTGCTATTGAATGTACAACTAAAGGATACGGTATGTTTATCGTATGGAAGTGTTGACTTCCGCAATAAAAAATTGTAAAAAGAAATATATTCAAAAGGATTATGAACTTGATTAGAATAAATTATAGCTTAGATACAACATTAACTTTCATTCAATATTATACTGGTATAAATTACAATTTTGCTTGTAATTACATCCTAAATTATATTATGTTGTAATTATTTTATTGCAAAAAATATTCGGCTCTATTAAATAATTACATTTCTCTGTATAAATCGTGTTATACTGATAAGAAAGCAATTTAGTTATTGTAATGTTTGGTTTCACAGTCAAGCTAATGGTTTTACGCTTTAATATTTTTCTCTTTATTGTATTATAAATTGGCTTGTACTGTAGAAATATTTTTGTCATTCCGTAAGATTTATTTATCATATTCGATGTTATATTAAATAGTGCGAAATCCTAAAACCGTGTACGGTACGGTTTAAACTCCGTTCAGTGTTAATTGCGTTGGTGCTTCACATGCGGATACTAAATTTCATTTTCGCATCAATTGAATTCATAACCTATTGTAAATAGAGTTTAAAAGTGTTGAGACTGATAAGTGATGTTATTTATTGTTTACGAATCATCCAGTGTTGAATCTTGGATGCATATTTCACAGTATGCACCGTTAACGACCGAAACGACAATTAAAAATAATACGAAACATTAGATGAGTAACGTGTACGAGTTAAAGTAAAAATACAAATACTAAAAGATAAGTTTTATTTATATATTTTACACGGTAGTAGCCTTAGGTCCTAATACATCAGATAGTGCCAGTAAAGTGATATTAGAGACCCTTAATGTATAATATTTATTTGTGTTTGTTTGTAGCGAAAGTTGAAACTCCACCCGATATGTCAAAATAAAAGTTATTTAATTGTTACACTCATTTCAGATTTCTATAGTTGTACATAACGAATTATTAGTGACTTCCAAATATAGAAAAAATGCAATGAACTATTCATTTTCATGATGACTTTGAAATACGATAATTTATGTATAACAATGTTATCTGATATTCGAACATTTTTCCCTATATGCAACAAAATACATTTTCACAGTTCGTTTTATATTGTTACTTTAAATTATGTTTGGTACAGTACTTATTTATACATTTTATTTATAACCAAACGCTTATAATTTAAATATGCAGTGTCTTGTATAGATAAAGATATGTTCGGAAGGTTATTTTAGTTTGATAAGCTCTGCCTTATGTGTTTTGTGCAAGGAAGACCAAATTTATATTGAGTACGCAAATGTATTTATAAAACTACGCCGAACTAAAAGTGGTTTTAGTAGCTTGCTTTTGGATCAGTTATTGAGTAATAATTGTACATAGTTTATTTTTTACGGTTTACTTATATCTTAATTTTATTTTTTTTTATTTACCGAGATGTATAGTTTTGTGTAGGTTAGTGTGAAATAAAGTTTACCTCTGAATGTGAAAATCAGTGTCGATAATTTAAAACTTTTTAAATGTCTCTTTCAGTGTGAAATGATGAAAGTTTTGGGTAATGTCATTTTAGGCAGCTTGTGCTGTTGCAAGTAAATCATACGAAATTTATTTCAGTCATTTATGTAAATACCGGGGTCACTATTCAATCTCAAACATCAAAATAGCAGATCATGATGTTTTATTACTTTATTTTTAATTAATATATCGCGCAAATGTCGCGTTACACGTTCTTGTACCCTAATTTATAATTTTGTGTCCTTCACTATACTATCTGTAAAGATCTCCATGAGTCTGTGCGTGCTCCACAGTACCACTTTCCTGCATCAATATTTGTAGTTGAGAAATCTTAACCAACTGGTTTGATTAAATAGAAATTTGTGATAAAAAAAATTAACATCTGGATAACCATAATTATAATTCATATTTATATATTAAAATAAAATTACTCGTGCAGTACTAATCATGCTTCACTTTGGAGGTTCGTTTGATCATGTATTAATAAAGATGTAATGCTCTATTAATAAGTACTATTACCATAGCAATTTCTGCTCCATTTGACAATCGAGATATACGAACCTGGCCCCAAAACACGTTTAAATACGACATCAGACTTCATTATTTGAATAATTGCGATGTTGTAATTACATCAAGTGTAGTACATAATATTAGTTTATATTTTAATGGCATTAAAGTAACAATATGGAGAAGTCTTTATAACTATGATTATAACTAAGAATCTATCTTATATTGTACATGTTATAAGAAGCTACTGTGCGAGCTCAGCTGAATTTGAATAAAACTGCAAAGGGCGTGGTCTGTTGGGAGTTCGTGATACTATTAATATACTTACTGAATTGCATGAACAATGATCAAAATTAAATATGGAATTGATAGTATTGTCTCGCATTATGTTCACATATAAAATATTTATTTCGTGAAGCGTGAATTGATTCTGATGTGTGTTGTTTTTATTGTAGCGATGTGAAATTAGTGAATATGGAAATATAATGTTGGCTGTGCCGGAAATTATTCATTTACTCTAACTGAAAATGACGACTTTACATTTCAATAAACGTTGAAAGTTAGAAACAATGTCTAATATTGTAGAAACTATTTAATAGCCAAATCGTATTCCAAATGGAAAGTGAGGTTTTGTATTTGAATTATATATCACATAATAATGTCTTTAGTTCTATTTTTTTGTACGAACGTAATCCATTCGAAGAACTGGAATAAATATGTCAAATTATCTTTGACTGTGTTTATTAAATGTTTTAATCCTTTTTGATTTGATACATGAATATAATGAAAATCAGTTAACTAATTTTTACCACCATCGTCATCATCTTCCCAAGCTGGTAGATATCAATGCATAGATTAATAATATGCACAACAGCTTATGTCTCATCTTTAATGCGTGACCTAATTCATTTGCGTATTATTTTTATCTAATGCGCTCAAAATTTATAATTTACACAGTATTCATTAAAATAAGTAGAGTAGTTTTTTATCTATAATTTTCTCTTAAATTAAAAACAAAAATCAATTGTTATTTAAGATGTCAAATGTCAGATGAGAATAAACAGACATGTTCTAAGTATTTTTTCACTATTTTCAGCAATATTTTTGAGCAATATGGGTCGCGGGAAACCCGTTACGGAAAAAGTTCGAAAAAATATAATTCCCAGTAGTAATGGTGGAAAATCTATCTACCAAAACTACTATCCAGTCAATCATGCAGCATTAGAAGAAATGCAGCACAGTTTCGATTTTGAAGAGATAAGACAAGCGCTGCCCTCGTAGGACTAATGAAAACCGTTGTGACCTTGCAGCAGAACTTACCGTGGAATGCCGAGATATGATTCAGATAAATAAATTATATTTTTTACAAATCCTAACATTCATAATTGTAACTGTGAAGGCAAGTGGTAAAATATTCATATCGAGGGTTTACTGCAAAAACCTGCTAAATAACATTTTTTCCAAAAATGGATAACCGCACCTATAAACTTATTTTTTTGAACTCTTTATACTGGTAGAACATGCTAAGCTCTACGTTAAACCGTTTAGAAATTATTTCATGCTAATAACAGTTAAATAACGTAAAGTGGCCAATAATGTAATGCTAAAATAACATATAAGCATTTACTAATAATTTTCCTAAAAATATTAGCCTGAAAAAAGATTTATGCATTCTTAACGCCTTTTTCTTTAAATTATATTAAATAAAATGTTTTATTACACATTCAGTTAATAAAAACTAACAGTATTTAAACCTGTTTAGCAAAAAAGATTTGTTTACTTTAACATTATTCATTTATAGGTAAAACCTACTATATGAGTATAAACCAAAATACATGTACACAATTATTTGAATTAGTGCATTTTATTAACATGCAATACTGATTATACAACCCTTGCTAGTTTAAGCATTATACGTTGATCGAAATTATAGTCATGAAGTCATAAGGTTATGGTCAATGAAAAAAACTAATATGCGCTGTCAACTTGTTTTGATAGGGCACCAATGGTTGAATTAACCTGGAGTGTTTGCCATGGAAAGTATAGCGTATTATTTTGATCCTTGATGATGCAGGGGACTGTAGTTATAACTGATGTAAAAAAGAAACCAAGTAATGTGAACTGTTTTGATGCCAATGATCAAAGAGTTGCACATGAACCCGTAAATAAAACGAAACCTGATATTATACAACGAATAAGAAAACACATTGAATATTTTTCTTGTATTACACTAGAAAAGACACAAAACGCCGGTATTTATTTAAAAATCTTAATATACGAAAGATACATTGTTGTACAAAGATGAGTGTTTAAAAAATGATGTTGAACCAGCTTTTGAAATAACATACCGCAGAATATTTTCAAAGTCTTCAAAAACACTCAATGCTTAATATGCACTAATAAGCCGAAACAGAAAAGGTAGCTTTGAAATTGGAACTATAGTCATTTTAATTTTTTTTTCTGTTAATGGCTGACAAACGAGCAGATGAGACACCTGATGGTAAGTGGTTATCGTCGCCTACGGACATCAGCAAGATCAAAGCTATCACTGATGCGTTGTCGGCCAGGAAAGTACTGGCTCTCAAGCCCACAGCCGGAACACGATGAATCACTTGGCGGCTGAGACAAGCTCCCGCTCGATACTCCTGGATGGTAGCTAGCCAGGCAGGATGCACGGAAAGAAAATAATACCAGGAATAATATTAATGACTGATTAATAATACTGATACTGAATGAAGCCCCAACACCAAGCAAGCTGGCTTCTGTCGTTTTTTACGACATCCTGTTTTGTCAGCATGGGATTGGGGAGAGTATTCTAGACCGACCCAATATGACCAAAAATGATTTATAATTGTGTTCCTAATAAAGCCACAGAAATAAGCTTGTTTTCGGATACTTGTGGCGGTCAAAATAGTAACTAATTAGTTGCCTCCTTGTTCCTTTGGGCAGTCGAAATCATTGATCTGTTCAAAGTTATGGAACAAAAGTTCTCAGAATTAGAGGCATACCCAAATGGAAGTAGATTCTATGCACAGCACCGTAGAATCTGTAAAAAAATATCTGTTTTTTCTATGATGGAATGGATGTCATTATTTAAACGTGCTAAACATAGGAAAATTATTAAAGTAAATGAAAAAAAGGAAAGGAATTTGAATTTGATAAGTTTCTTGACTTGAAGAACCTTGCCATTTCTATAATGAGAAACAGAACGAAAAATGAGAAGGGAAGACAAATCCAATGATAAAGCGAATAAAATATGTGGAGGGAGAGGACAGGAAAATATTTATCAACTATGATAATTAGCGACATTTTCAATGTTACAGACATTGAGGAAAATTCATTGACTCCTCTATCGTATAGGGAACCAAACCACGTCTAATCAAAGCGAAAGAAGAAGCGATATACTAAAAACTATACAACTCTTAATTGTCAATTTCCGAATACACTAAAACGCCTCTACCAAAAGCCGCTAAGAATAAGTGAATCCAAAGAAAAGATCTTATAAATCTATACAAGAAAGGAATTATACATGAGCTTTGGTCTCTGGAGTCTAGTTTGAAAATTTGAAAACAGACCAGTAGGTACCTGATAAATTACCTGAACCTATGGAGTATACCTATACCTATACTATATACCCATATATACGTATACCTATACCTATGGAGACGAAAAATTATTATAATTAAAATGTAAAAACGGATTCAAAAGTGATTTAAAGTAATTAAAAAAAATATTGTGCATTTAATTGTTTTTTTTATTTTCTAAACACAATAAATGTTAACATTTAAAACAACTAACTTTTTTCTTTGATAGACTACACAATAAGTTTACGCTTTTAAAATAATATTATCATTAACACAAAGTAATTTATAAACAACTACATAAAATTAAATATAAATAATCAAAACTTACAATAGTTTCGATAAAAATCCACTTTAGACATATATAAAACCGACTAAATGCACGACTTTTCTCATAAATTACTTTATTACAAGATTTTAATCAAATGTGTTTAGCGAGACTACACAAGCTAATCTGTAACGTGTATTTTTTTCTTATAACTGCGACGTTATGAAGAATCTACTGGAATTTCATTCCTTTTTTTAGGTGTAAACCTTTAACATGCAATATCTCAAAACTAACTTCACTGCACTTAATAGGTTTTTGCAGTAAACCCTCGATATATATGTATCCAGATCCGTTATCTACTTATTATTAATGATAAATATTTAGTATTTTAATTTTTAAAAGAACCCTAACGAGTGTTGTCAATACAAAACAAGCCCATAAAAAATAAATTCTTTATGTACATTGACAATCATAATTCATAACTACAAATTCAGTTCTCAATTCCTTTTTTTAATCTAAAATAAGCCAGTGTTTGACAAAAATCCCACATGATAGTAAATGGAGATGAAAGCCAAGATACTGAACGCGCTAACTTATAAAAGCCTTGAGATTCCGACATTATAAGTAGCCAGGAACACCGACACGGGCAAACTATTTCAGTCAGGTGCATTACTAACGAATGACGAAGCAAACTACACCGTACAGGCAAGACGTTCACTACGTAACAATGGAAACTCACCGTATCTCGGGTCGTTCGATGGAATACAATATAATAGTATACTTGTCCTTTACCTAATTATCATATCAAAATTACAATTACAAAAACACTACAGTCAATAATCAATTGTGGTGGTAGGGCTCCGTTGCTGACACTTATTTTTATATATTTTGCTCATAACAAAGGCAACTTCAATCGAAAACTTTTATAAATGAAGGTTATTACAAACTAGATGACATGACTGTTTGAACGTAAGTTTCATATAATAGCCATAAAGTGCTGTCTGAAATAAAGAAAAAAATCACCTTGGGAGTTATTTGCCGCTCCTCCTTCCAAGACCACTCACGGTAGGGATTTGTTGCCACGATGACGTCGAAGGCGTAGGCGTAGTTCTTGAAAAGTATTTTATAAAAACAAATTCGAATACAATTTCATTACAAGTTTACTATTTACTCATAAGTAGTCTTCTTATAGCACCTCGTTGTCAACCAGCGTCGTAATGCATTTATATATATGTGTGTGTGTGTTGTTTTCAGCAACAACGGTTATACTGTACATTATATAAAACATACAATTACACATTAATTAAATTTGTGTTTACACTCCTTTATACACAAAATTGAAAGTAATAGGTAAAACAGTCCAAGCAACTTATAACCACTATAAACTTAATATCTAGATCCAAAACTATAATCAGTATTCTTCTGCAAAGGTCTCTGCAAGGGATGGGCAAGTAACTTTGCTATGCAGTCATGAATTTTTGTAGCATTTCTTGATACTTCAAAGACATATGAATATCCATCATCTAAATCTTGTAGAGCATCATAAATCTCTTCACATTTATGCTCGGCACAATCCTCTTCATGGGCTAATAAAATATCAATGTAAAAATAAAGATGTTTCTTAAGGTAATTGAAATATGAATCTTCCTGAGGTATAAGAGGAACGCAATTTGATCGTCCGTATAACACTATCATTCTCACCACAAATGGAGGAGGCAACACGCATTGTGTTGGGTTGT
The DNA here is from genome assembly GCA_003671415.1 of Megathymus violae. Lineage (NCBI taxonomy): Eukaryota > Metazoa > Arthropoda > Insecta > Lepidoptera > Hesperiidae > Megathymus > Megathymus violae. Next base: position 4,476,665 of record PDGT01000009.1, on the reverse strand, counting down.
AGTCTGGAATCTCTACTTCTTCTTTCAAGATTTGCAAGATTCTCTCAAAATCAATTGTCTCTTTAGTACATTCTTCCTCATCTAAATAATCTATGGCATTGATAATATCTCTTACATTGCTGGTGAAATTATGCAACCAATATGGTATATTCTTTAGAACAAGTAAAGCAAATTCTGTTTTCTTATTAATAGCATGTTTGGAATGTAAGAAAAAATCTAGAACTCTCTTCAACATGTTGGTAGGAGTGAATGTAGTTCCATCACCTAAACAATACAAAGAATTTTCATTATCATAGCACATATCTAAGCAGATAATGATTCTTTCTGGGACATTCACATTGGGCACATTTGGCTTTTGAAGGTTGGCTAATACTTGCTCCCGCAATTCACGTAATTCCCCACTTGGAGATTTGTTAGAAGCATTGCTGCAATAAAAGTAGAAAATAAACTTATATAACTATGTTCTTATGTTCATAATTATTTGAATTTGCATCCATGGTTTACATACAGGCTGCGATCTAGGCTTTTATTATCACTATTTCAAGTCCATTTTTTATTTATTTTAACAACCAACAAACGAGCAGACGAGCCACCTGATGGTAAGTAGTCATTGTCGCCCATAGGCAATCAGCAAGACCAAAGGTATCACCGATGCGTTGTCGGCTAGGAAATGAAAAGAAGGTAAGAAAGAAAGTACTGGTTCTCAAGCCCCCAGCTGGAACACGACAAGTCGTTTGGCGGTTGATTCAAGCAGGAGGATGGTAGCTAACCAGGCAGGCTTCGCGGAAAAATAATAATACCAGTAATAATATTAATGACTTAATAATAATACTGATAACATAATCTTAATGCGCAGCCCTACCACCAAGCAGGCCGGCTTCTGTCGCCTCTTACGACACCCTATTCTGCCAGCATGGGATTGGGGAGAGTATTCTAGGCCACCCCAATACGGCCAAAATTCAATGTTATTCGTAGTCGGCGCAAAGCAGAGAACTAAAGTAACTTAATACAGCCCGACTAATACTAGAACTTCTATGTGATATACTCTTAATGGAATAGTGTTATTTGCAAGGTAGTAAAACTAATAAATAATACAAACTCTGCATCATGTGAATCGATTTCTGTTGCATTAGAACTGCTGCCTGATAATAATATTATATCTGGCGAATCCATTGCTTAAAAACATACAGTACAGTCTAGACAGGACACTTTATATTCTACCCGTTTTTATTGAATGTAGAAAGTTTTAGGTTAACCCACAGACTAATATGATGCTAGAACATTTTTTATGGGTATGGATTAATGTGATTAGTAAAATTATTTCTGAATACGCTATATTACAAACATAAAATAAATTCAACGAGTAGGTATATTCTAAGCAAACACAAACACCATTCCCACAGATTCGTTCTAGATACTCTCAGTATATATAAGGTACTCTGTGTGAGATAATACGCTACGAGTACTAACTATATAGCAAATATCTAGCGATGGACGATTATGAGACATGTTAACAGAATTATTCGATTATGAAGATGTCTCGAAATATTTCAATTACAACCATTAGTAAATACTAATTCGCAATTGGTATTTACTAATAGTTGCCAGATGGTCTGCACCGCGGAACAACAATTTTTTTTCGCCAATAAATATACTAATCATGACTCTCATCCATCACTAGACTATAAAATAATTGAGATATCTTCATAATTCCCCACCACCATTTTAAAAACCCTAACTTCATTTATTTATTTTATAAACTAAATTAACAAAATATAAATTCTGAGTTTAAATTACTTATTATTACATAAAACCGAGATAATATTCTGATAATATACATAGACAAGATAAATTAATTATAAAAGAAAATAAATAAATAGCTACCTTCGAACAACACTAGCGTCACTGCTTAGACAAAGTAGTAATAACTTAATGGTTTGAACGTAGGTCTCCCGCATTGGTGACACGAGTTGAAATCCTGCAAGCACCTTTAATTTTCAAATTATGTGCATATTAATTATCAGTTGCCTTGGTGAAGGAAAACATTGTGACGAAACCGGCACATCCGAGAGTTCTCCATAATGTTCTCGAAGGTGTGTAAGGTCTGCCAAACCCGCATTTGGTCAGCGTGGAAAAATTTTGGCATGAACCATTTCAATGCGCAGCTGTAGGACGATTTGGATTGTAATTATGAGACCGATGATTACTCTAAACAGTCGTTTGTTCTGGAAGTAAGTGTAGTCTCTCACCACCAGAACAAAAAAGCAACGAATACAAATTAGTTTGTAACATTAATCGATTATGAAAATTAAATTAGCATCTAATCATAATCGTTTATCAGTATTACCAGACGATTCAATTATATCAATCATTTATGAGCGCCTACCACTACAAAAACCTATATAATCTATTGTATAGTTTCAAGTGATACCTAGTCAGTGCTGCCAATCGCGGGGAAAATCCCCGATTTGCGAGGAATTAAGGGTTAGCGCGGGAGAGAACGATCAATGAGAAAATCGCGGAATTTTGGGGAATTTATACAAATTTTTTTGGTAGGCTAAAACTATGTCATGTCAGATAATACTTACAACTAAATAATCACGTTCGGACTTGACAGATGCAGCTCGATCAAACTAACATTATGTTGAATGACAACACCACTCAAATGCCTGCTCAACTGTCATTGGAACAAGTTTTTATATTTTCTACACCATTATTAAATAAAAAATTTATCTTTGTCGATTTTTTACATTGGTGCATACCTAATTTACATAATTTTGTATAAAAAAGTGTTTTTATTCCAAAAATATTATATCGAGAAATTTGTGAGGTATGAATAAAAAAAGCGGGGAATTTCGAGGAATTGCACAGAGGTGATGCGAGGAATCCAGATTTTTTTATTGGCAGCACAGTACCTAGCACACGTTTCATTGCCATAAGATACTATTAATATATCTGGCATACACTGATAGTAAGTTTGTGTTTCTGTCTGGTATTTTTTGTTGTTTTTAATTAGGTATGTGTGTTGTGTAACATGTAGTGATGCCAATTTGTGGGGAATTCAATAGACAGTAAATAAAAGTGTGGTATTTTCAAATTTATACCTTCCAAAAAAATGTTAAATTGTACGGTATGTCAAAAGCCCTAATAAAAATGTATAAAATCTGCATAAATTCAACTGTTTCCTTTATTTCTACGTGTGGGGAATTGGAATATTTTCTCCTCAAATTTGGGGAATTTTGCTTTGATTTTTGGGGAATTATTAAAATAGGTATTGTCACAATTATATAATAATTATCCCTAGTAACATTTAGTCTGTCTGTGTAAATTTAAATTAATATATTACTGACATGCGGCACCATAATTAACATTAGGACATACCGTTTAGATACCTAAAACAGTATATACTAATGTACTCTGTGGTACCTAAACTGAAAAATTCATCACAGGAAAGTACATGAGTGCAATAAAATAAATTACATTATAAAGATACATTAGTTTCAGAGGATATTAATGACAATATGGATAAACTAAATGATAGGCACATACAATTAAAGGAAAAAATTAAATTAGGTGAAAATTTAATTAAAAACATTGAATCGATTATAACATTGGACGGAGCTCTAAAGCTGCAGAGAAAAATAAAACAAGAGCTATTATTTTTACAAAGAGTACGTAATGGTGTTTATTTATTTTGACATACATTACTTTTATAAGTTTTTAAGAACTATAGTTTTTATTGTTCTACAGTTGCAAAAATCTAAGAATTTTAAAGTTGAGCAATTATCTTGTTCAAATCTTAGACACCTGGGTGCTCTGGTAGACTGTGCCTTAAGACCTGGAGTGATATCTGTCTGCAAAACTTTTCATATGCAAAATGACAGTAAGCTGCTCATTGATATCATTGGTGATGAGGGTAAAACATGGACTAAAGGTATGAAATTATTCATTTAGTATTTCATTTTATTCATTCATTTATTTATTGTTTACTAATTAACTTGGCAGATAGGTTTTACCATGCAATGATATATAGTGTTAATCATTTGACATTTCTGTATAGTATTGTGTAGTTTATAGCATTTAAACCAAGCATTGTTGTTAACTATATCCCATGAAAATTATATGTAATGTGTAAATATGACTGCACTGGATCAAGTTGTTCTAACAGTTGCAAATGAGGTATTTCTTTAGTATCCTGCGACAGTGGGAGGGGGGTGGAATTGGAGGGGAAGGCAAGGGCAATTCATAATTTTTAAGTGTTTTTTCTTTAATTCTTAGGTCAAATCTGTGAAAACAGCTTAATAACCCAACCTTACTTATATTAAGTATTAGCATTAGAACAAGCATAGGCCTCAATAACATTTGGGGTACTAGATATAAAAAAACCCTAACCTAACCTATCACAATCAACAACTCACAGTTCTCAACTCTAACAGCCAAATAGCTTTTGCATCCTTTCTCAATGCTCAACATTCGTGCCGCGTTTTAAAAAAACATTGGAAAAAAGAAACAACCTATGGAACAAGCCAGATTTTGTAAAGATTTGTCGACATGCTGCATATATAATATTATAGTTTATAATTATTAATTATATATAACTCTGTTATTATGATTATATATAATATAATAAAATAGAATGTAATAATATAAATTTTATATGATATATAATAATAACTAACATAATTCGTGTTGTAGTTTTTGGAAAAAATTAAAAAAAATAATTACTAAATTCAAAAATTAAAATTAGGATTATTCAAAAACAATGTATTTCCTCACAAAAAGCAACTAGATTATGATTTGTGTCATCACTGTCTGTCATTAAACCAAATCAAGCACCAGACACTGGAGCCGCAGGATACTAAAGCCAACCTGTCAATGACAACTGATTATTTTTAAGTAATATACCACATTCATGTAACATACATCGAAGACCTATGTCTATCATAGACAATTTAAATGGCAGTGATGTAAAACTTAGGTTTCTGTCTGTATAAACCATTATGAGAAAGGATCCCATAGCTGCTAAAGCAAAATATGTATTAACTAAATATTCTTATTTACAATATTTTATTACTGCAGAATGGTGCATGTTATTTTAAGTTCAAAAATTTATAACATGCAATAAAAATTAGTAAAAGGGGGAAAAATCAGAGGGAAATTTACAATATCAAAATGCATTCTATTGGTTAGACAGAAACATGATATAAGTGTCGGTAACTTCATATCAAGAAAGTATGGGGTGCTGGGTGTTTTAATAATCATTGGTTGTTTATACTATTTTTCATATTTCATTCCTAATTTTTTTTATAATTACTTTTTATAAGGTACACCATAATGTATATAAGGTCCAAAAATGTAGCAGTTTTTAAAAATTAATAAATTATAAATATTGACTTTTCTATGATGTAAATATTTATTAACAGTATTATATTAATATAAACAGTTGGTAAACCCATAAAAACAATATTGCACATTCCCTATTGTGAAAAGTGAATCAAACCAAACCAAACCAAAGTGGTCAGGGATTGGAGGCCTGTTTATGATGTTTAATACTTTTTTCTTTCAACAAATGTGGGTAATTAGCTGATGGTCCAGAAGAAATTCAAAATAATTTAATATTTCTACATGCCGGGTGTACAGCTTACTACCGACTTACTTTGTGGCAATGGCTGGATGATACATACCCAATATTTTTTTTACCTAGATTGTTTATATTTTGACTTTTGAGTTTCCATTACAGCTTGTAAACACATTGGATGGAAAGTAGATTAGCATGTTATAAAAGTGCATCTTTGGCTCTTGAATAGTATTAGCTCTGCAGACCCAATAGAATTTTGCTAATTTTATATCTGTTGACACAATAAAATGTGCTATATTGCATTATGATAAGTAAATAGGTTTCTTGTAAATGCAGTTCTTAAAAAATGGATTTGAATGTTGAACCAGGTAAGTTGAGTTTCTCAAAGAATACTATAGATTGCAGTAGACATTTTAAGTAGGGATCTACATCTACCGATACTGTTAGTTGGTTCGTTTCCGAAGGGATTAAGTTATATCGATTTATATCAAACAATTATTTGTAACCAATAAGTTTGTTGTTGTTGTTGTCTTTAGTACCATTTCATCACAGTTTGTTTTATTTCAATTGGTTAACAAAAAAGAAAGATGTGTCATTCAAAAGAAATCCATCCAATAAAGCCAAATTTACCAAAGCGAAGCAAGGGCGAATTACTAGTAATAGCATACTATCCTGTAGTTTTAAGTAGTCCCAAAATGTAAAACCCTCGCTGAGGCAACCACTCGCTCGCAGGTAAAGCCGAACGGTGAAACCTGCACACAAGTGCAGTAAAAAATTAAAAAAAAGCGTAAAAAAAGGCACGGACGAAAAGTCTGTGGAGTACAAATTTTAGTAATAAAAAAAAAAAGTAATAGCATACTACTATTTCATTTAATATAATAATCAGCATGTTATCATGTAAATTTTAAATAGAACGAATTAAATGTAACAAAAAGCTATGATGGAATAGTCGACAATGTATAAAAGTAAATTTTACATCATTTAAAGTCACTCGTAACTAACTCGTACTCGTAAGTAACATTTTCACAAACATACACATTTAAGTTTTAATGACGCGATGATGAGAAGAGTGTTCGTCTATTACTGTAATATATTGTTTATGATATATTGTTTATGGTATATACGCGGCGGGTAACTTCAGGAGACCGGTTCCGGGACCACGAAATGTATTCGAAAAATTCTCACAAATGTAAATTCTTTTTGTCAACCCAACAGTCTAACTATTATTCCATTTCAGTTAAGGCAATTAGATTATGCAACTTACTACCTTCTAATAAGAAATTTCAAAACTATATCAACATTTGAAAACGCGTTCCATATTTCTACTTATTTTTTTTATGTTTAATTCATCGCATTCCCCACTGGATGGAATGTCTAATTAGAAATAAGTAGTGCCATTGTATAAGTTGTATTGTGTATTTTTTCTGTAGTTTTTATTTTATACAAGATAAATAAATAATTTACCTATCATACAATTTATTTTCTATTTCTAGTGATTGCAAGAAATCCAAAATCTCTGTCTGCATTAAGTTCTGGGAATGCTTCCTATGGTGCTCGGTCGATTTTAGACCAAGCAGAAGACTATATAGAATGTGCTAAGCTGTATCCGTGCATGTACCAGTCGCCAAAGGCTGGTAAAATTATCTATTCTTAATAATATTCTTATTATTTTAATGGTGATAACTTGATGACCTTTGATTTTTATCCAGATATTAATTAAATGCAAACAGTGAAAAAAATATATATTTAATTAATAGAAACATTAAAAAAAAAGATTACTTGCACTCATTTAGGTGGTGTTTGAATTTGCAAGCGGAATTGAAAAATCCCTGGCCAGCAAGCTGCAAACATTGGGTATTGTAGTTAACGGTGAAATTTTGCCAGATTCCAAACCATTAGATGACGTAGATGACCTTTGGGATTCCAGTGATGAGGCAGATTTGGATACCGGGTATGGTTAATGCTTTATTGTTCATTTATATCTATCAACTCGACCTCATTTCGTCTTCCCTAACATGATCCCTAAGTTTCCTATTTAAACGGCGATAACACTAATTTTATTTATAGTTATAGATTTTTCCAACTAAGTTAGTTTTGTATCTTCATTTCTTTTTTTTATTCGTTCTATGAGTATGAGTCATATTAAAACCTAATGCCTTTAATTAAACAGGTTTAAACTATTAAAAACATAGTAAATATGGAATTTTATATTTACAGAAGACCAACCTGCATGCAAGAGGTTTCTCGATGTATTGATGAACATCAATCGATAGATACTCTTAATTTAGATGTTACTGCAATGATGGCGTATGTAAGCAACATGACCAATGGCCATTGTAATTTTGTATTTAAACAAGACGTACTTACTCAGCAGTGCGCTTGGGAGGCCAAGAGACCTGTGAAACCAATATTGGAGAAACTATTTGAAGGTTGGTTGTTAGGTATTTTTCCAAAATTATGCAATTTAAACAAGTATAAAACTATTTTATCTTAAAATCTCGTTTGAGACCAACTACTTCAGTTACGTACATTTAAGAAAGACCTCTTCATAATTTATCATTCTTTAGACTTCAAAAGAAATTATAATATTGACACTCAAAAATTCATTTCAAAATCTAAATGGAGATGCAAACCAAACGCATGGTAAATAGACCGATAATTTAATACACTTTTTTCTTCCTTATTATAAATTCTATGAGAAATAAACTTTGTTAAAGTAAATTAGGATAACCTCTGATTGTCTAACCCCAGACAATAGATACGCCATCTTGAAAGAAATACCTTGATATGATCAGGTTTTATAACTTCTGAGTTCGCCCATCGTCTTTTACAGTCAAAGATTCCTAAAACTTACAAGTTTAATTGAATCATTTTGCATGAAGAAAAGTGTAACTAGAATTTTGAAACTCCATAACGTATCTAGAAATACCAAACTCACGATGTATTTCAAAAAAAAATATTTTAAATCATGTCTTAATAGTCTTAACTTCTCTAAGAATACATTATCTCATGAGCGGTAGACAAAGTACAATGTTCAATACAGACGATTAAATAATTGGATCTCACATTAACAACATACCGTATATAAACACTTCAAGTGGAAAACATAATTAAGCGAAAGCGACAAGGCTAAATCTGGCACCATAGAAATGGTGGAATACTTCGCTAACTATAAGAGAACTAAATTGACAAGACCTCGGTGTATCGATTTATTATATTGGCAATACAAATCCGTTAGAGGACCACTCCGTCAAACTGTAGAGACATATAAAGTAAGAAAATGTCATATCCCCAAACTTATTCACTATTCATCGTTGAACAAAAAACGTGTTCCAACGTCGGGAACAGAAAGTCTTTGAATGGGGGCCACGCCTTGGTAAAAGCAGCGTAGGAAGTCTGCGTACACCGGATAAGCCTAGGCAGCATGGGATATTTGCGTGCACACAATAAGCGAAAGCAACATAGGATGTTTGCGCGCACACGATAAGCGAAAGCAACATAAGATGTTTGTGCGCACACGATAAGCGAAAGCAACTGGACGTTTGCGTGCGCATGATAAGCCAATAAGAAATAGTTTATGTCAGCTAACTGTTAGGAAAAACAGAAAAACGTAAGTCGTAAACTATATAACAGATTTTATATAAAACATGTATTTTAAATTTTAGGTAAAAACTTGGTTTGTTGCAATACTGCTTGGAATGATTTTGAAAAAATTGTGAATATACTTGGAGGACCTAATGAGAAGAAACGAGCAGCAGAATTAAAGGAACGTTTAACTGTTTTTGCTGATGATTTCGAAGGTACATAATATTCAAAGAATATAAAATCTTAAGAAGGAAAAAAAAAAAATTAAGTTTTTTTAAATGGTACATACTGTATATGCAACTGTTATAATTTATTATTATCCTATTTTTTTTACTGTAGGCGAAGATGATCATGTTAGACAATCTTTAAAAGTTCGAGGACACGTGCGCTTAAGATCCAAAATTGTATTCAATTTTGGTAATAGAATTAAGGCACTAACGGTTTCAGCCAATGAAGGTTTCGTCAGAGCAGCAATGCAACAGGTATGTTAAATTGAGATCAAAGTTCTTATCGTGGGAAATAAAAGTGATAGTGAAGTTGAAAAAAAAATTATACATGTGTTTAATTTTTCTCAGGGGGTCACATATGCAGCTTTTATTCACGAATCCCGAGCTCTCACTGAGGGAAAGGAAGCTTCTGCTACAGAGATTACATTGTGATGCTTTTATTTGTAGATCAAGGAACAACAGATATACTTAAGGATTGTTATAATATGAAAGATTTATCAACCATATTAATCAATGAAAAACAAATTTGCCTTATTTTTTATTTAATATATAAAATTTTGTGTTATATTATTATTATTTTGGTTTATTATTATATTTAATAAATTTATTTGTATTCTGAAATATAGCTTGTTACTACCCCTTTAAAATATACACGTTAAAATAAAGATACTTCTCGTTGTGTAACCTTTAAATATATTGACTGCCTTCAATTGTCAGGACAAAAGTGTCCTTGAGTCGTTAGGCGGTTCATTCGTATCCAAGACGTAGAACGGTCCTAGAAAAGATGCGGCGGTACTTGTCATCGATACTTGTAACAGTAACTGCTACAAGTATTCTATGTACTCTTTGTATCAGGTTCTGTGATCACAACACGATCCATTTACCAGTACCAGCTTAATTAAGTTTGGAAAGTACAAGGCTTTCACAATGCTTTACTCAGTAAAGGATTAGGAGAAGTCTTTCTCCAGCAGCAATGTGTGCTCATCTCTTTTTAAAATTTATTCCTCAATAACAAAAATATAATCATGAAGTCTGTGTGGACACGCAAAAATCACGGTTTAACCATAAATCTACAGTTTTCTTACTACCTTCGTATAAAATATCTATGCATTTTACATCACCAATGTCAAAATGAAAATGAAATTCATATCATGACATGATGAGGCGTGAGAAACATGTACACATATATCGTGACGAAATGCTCGTAAGAGTTTATAATTTAGAAATGTATTAAAAAAACACCAAGAAAATACCTAATTTCCAGTCTAGATTTTCACAGATTAAAAGTAGACGATTTTTTTAAATTTTCATTTAACTTTATAAACTATAAAAATTATTGTAAAAGATTTTATGACTGTATTTACATTCTACTATATATTTTTATTATAAATAAGAACTATTATGGCTTTATTTGGGGCAGCCTAGAATACTCAATCTCATGCAGAACAGGGTGTTGTAAGAAGCGACTTTAACCAGCCTGCTTGGTGGTAGGGCTTCGCGTAACGATTATAATATCAGTATTACTATTAAGCAAGGATGTATCCCACGGAGCTCCGTAACCGTAACCGAAACATCATCCGAAATAAAAAATATATCCAAAACCGTAACCAAATCCGATAAAAAAAAATTGAGATAGATAGATTGAGATATGTAACTCTATGGTCTAAATAAAGTACATTATGTCTGGTTTACGCTGACTGAGTTGATATTCGTTCTCATTTTAGAGTTTTTATTATTTAATTTGTTTTTTTTGCTGTGATTATAATACCACATAAACCTAGAAACAAAATCTAACTTGTAAATACAATATATTTTTTTTTCCAAGTTGTAATTCATCTAATAATATTATCCGAAACAATCGGATAATCTGAAATAATTCCATATCCGTAACCGAAACCAGTAAAATATTATTCATATATCCGTATCCATATCCGGATCCAAAATTTCATTTCCATAACATCCCTACTATTAAGTCATTAATATGATTACTGATGTTATTATCTTTTCGTGAAACCTGTCTGGCTAGCTTCCACCCTCCTGCTCACCTTCATCTCATTTCCTGGCCGAAAACGCATCAGTCATCACTTTGGTCCATAATATTAGACTGGCACAAAATAATAATAAAATGTCAATACATTAAGATTTAAAATAAGTAAAATTATTGTGTCACTATACATAATAGATCTCATGTATTAATATGATAATAAAAATTCTTTAAAAATAATCAATATATATATTTCTTCACAAGGTCTATCCTGCAACACATATGCGACGGTGACCACTTAAAATCAGGTGTCTCGTGTACTCGTTTGTCGGCAATTCACATAAAAAAGCGCTCCAAATTGGTTCTACATTAAATTTTGTCAAGTGCTACGCATGTATACATTTCAAGTCGTGCCGATAATTGTAATAAGTATTATTATTTTAATTAATATGTTGCCATTAATTAAATAAACCACGTCACAGAATTAATACTGTTTTTTGAAAATCGACAGCCGTAACAGCTCAGCTGCGAGTTATGAGCATAGAGGTATTATAGATAAAGCAGGGAACCAGGCTTCCAAGTGCCCTTCGGTTAAAAAGAGGGTTAAGATGCGGTACCTTCTCTATCTCTCTCTTTTTACGCATGTGCAATTAGCGAGAAAAATGAGCATAAAAGAACGATTCACGGTTTGTTGTTGTAATTGAATTTCTGCAGTTGATAATGTGTTTATAAAATGAAAAAAACGTGTGTAATTTGTAAATTGTTGATTTTATTATTTGAAAAACAAGCTGTTTTTTAATACGCATGCGTTAGTAGAGAGAGACAGATAGGGTACCTCAATCTTATTTCTCTTTCTAACCGTCGGACGTTTGCGCATACAGCACTGACCTCTTATATACTGGTACGCACGTACTAGTATATATAGAGGTCAGTGGCTTACAGGCAGCCGTATGTCTCTCCTACTCGCAGAGTACATTAGTATATACTGTTACTCCTACTCTATCTATAATACCTCTATGGTTACGAATACATTGCTGCCAAAATGCCATCTGAGTATAGCTGTCAATTTCATCCGGTTGAAAAGTTCGTTGATTATTAAGATCTTGTAATTATGAATTTTAACTTTGAATTTGTTTATTAATTTTAACATGTTATGTTAATCAATTAGATACCATGGATTATTCTTATTGATTAAATTATATTTTTATTTTAAATAATTATTATATTATGGCTATAGCCGAAGTAGATGAATTCGATTCTCAAATATTAGGCGAAAATGTTACATTTTTAAATGATTGTTTTGACAATTCATTTGTATTGCAGAATTCTCTACCTAGTGTTAGAGAATATGTTGCCGAAAATCAGCCCGAATTGTCTTCTATAAAAAGTAAGGCGTTAGTTAAATCAAGTAGTTCTTTTAAATCTTTTGAATTAGACCTTAGTATACAAAGCAGCATATCGACACAACATAATGAAACTAGTAGATTTCTAAAAAATTGGGGCCTGCCTGACGATATCACGCGAAGATATGCAGAAAAGGGAATAACTGAGATGTTTGAATGGCAAGTATCCTGTTTAGGAAACTCAAAAGTTCTGGCAGACAGCAAGAACTTGCTTTATTCTGCGCCAACATCGGCCGGGAAGACCCTTGTAGCTGAAATTCTTACGATCAAAACTGTTTTAGAGCGACAGAAAAAAGTGCTTGTAATTTTACCCTTTGTTTCTATAGTTCGGGAGAAAATGTTTTATTTGCAAGATATTCTTTCTAGTTCTGGAATAAGAGTGGAAGGGTTTATGGGGTCACAGGCACCACCAGGGGGCTTGCAAGCAGTCCACATTGCCATATGCACAATTGAGAAAGCTAACAGCTTATTAAACAGATTATTAGATGAAAACAACATATCTGAACTTGGTGCAATAGTTGTTGATGAACTGCATCTATTGGGAGATCCACATCGAGGTTATATATTAGAACTTCTTCTTACAAAAGTTAAATATACTGCATCAAGGTTAAACATTAAAATTCAAATTATTGGTATGTCAGCCACACTGCCCAACTTGGAGGAGTTAGCTACATGGTTGGATGCTGAACTATTTATAACTGATTTCAGACCAATTCCATTAAATGAATTTTGTCTTATTGAAAATAAATTATATAATAAACATGGGAAATATGAAGGCAGCATAAGTCATATGGACTCTACAATTGCTAATGACAGTATTTTAAATATTTGTTTGGAGACAATTAAGGGTGGATGTTCTGTATTAATATTTTGCATGACTAAAAACAGATGTGAAAATTTAGCACAAAATATTGCAACTTCTTTTTTTAAATTGGGATGTTTAACTAATGAAAGTGGCTTGATACTAAGAGAGCAACTGAAAACTGATTTCATATTAGAGGTGTTAGAGCAACTAAAGAATTGTCCTGTTGGGTTAGATAAAATATTGAAACATGTGATTTCATTTGGTGTTGCATACCACCATGCAGGATTAACATTTGATGAAAGGGACATCATAGAAGGAGCATTTAAATCTGGAGCATTAAGAGTTCTTGTAGCAACTTCTACACTAAGTTCTGGTGTAAATTTACCAGCTAGAAAAGTGATTATAAGATCACCGATGTTCCAGAGGCAAGCAATAAATATTTTAACATATAAACAAATGATTGGTAGGGCTGGAAGAATGGGTAAAGACACAAGTGGTGAAAGCATACTGATTTGTACAGAAGCTGAGAAGAAAATAGGATTTGAATTAATGATGGGTACTTTAAATCCTGTTAAGAGTTGCATTGACGGTGAGGATAAGTACATGAGGTCTATGCTTGAAATGATTGCTAGTGAAGATATGTGTACTAAAACTGAACTACATTTATATTCAAAGTGTACCTTATTATATACACAAAAATTGCTATCAAACGATTTATTGCTAAAAGGTACATTAAAACAGTTGATTAATTTTGAACTTATTAGATCTCAGATAGATAGTGCAGAAGAGAGTTATGTGGCGACTGCATTAGGGAAAGCTTGTCTCTCATCTTCAATGGCACCAAATGACGGACTGTCTCTGTTTCGTGAATTGCAAAAGGCACGACAGTGTATGGTGCTAGAAACAGATTTACATTTAATCTACCTAGTAACACCTTACAGTGTAAGCAATCAGTGGAATGATATAGATTGGTTGCATTTACTTACTCTCTGGGAATCCCTTACTAAAGCCATGAAAAGAGTTGGGGAATTGGTTGGCGTTCAAGAAAGTTTCATCATATGTAGTTTAAGATCTACTAGAAATTCAATTTGTCCCAAAAAAATGAGTATTCATAAGAGGTAATTTGAATAATTTTTGTTAATTCACTTAATATTGTTCCCATTAAATTGCCACATTATATTTCGGACTGTTAACTATAACATTATAAACATCTATACACTTATGATCCATAAATGTATGTTAATTAATAAACCAGCTTTGATGAGTTAAAAAAACGTGAATATAACGGTTTTTAGTATCTGGCCTACTCTGTTCTATATATCAGTTAATCCCATGAAGTGGATATTAGATAAGAATATTGAATATATATTTAGGTAACTTTTACACACCACCAACTGGTTATAATGGTAATGTTTTCCCATTGTCCAACACTATTAGATACCTTCGCCTCGTTGTTGACTCCACACTTAGCGGTCGCATATCATTGAATGGTTTACTTCAAAGATCACATTGATACAGAGCTTGATAATACCTATCAATTTTGCGGATGGATGCTATTCAAATGTTACTGAAAAAAATTCAATAAATTGGAGTGTCTCCTCAAATGTATCAGATATCTATATTTACGATCCATGTAATTATGATCATATATCGCACTACTGCGTACTGTTTAAGGGGAAAGGCTTCCTATTCGACCAAGACGATACGTATATTCTATTAAATTTTGAATGAAACTACCTACTTTGTATCTTATTTAAAGGAAAACTGTATGTCTCTACGTACCTATATTCTCTATGTATATCTGCTTAAAACAGGTCAAAATAATTTTTGAATTGCTCATAAGGTTAATTACTCCATATAGAAGCGTGTTTTGGGCAATTACTGTTCAGGTCATATGTTTTTAAAACATTGCCCTTGTACATTACAAAAGCATTGACCAAGAGTTCTTTGAAGAGATAAATCTGACAGAATTACCTACCTAGAACATCTATATATTAACCTTTATTTCTATTGTAATTGTGCGTGTATAATATATTAAATATATCTGTAAGTAATAATTTTTTGCGCCCAGACAAATGGAATAGGGCTACCCTCCGGAACTGCGCGGGAGGGGGGTGGTGAATGCTCATGCATATCAGCGCAGCCGGCTGCGCTGATTATGTGGGACTCCCGAAAAACCTAGGTGCCTACCACTAAACACCACCTGAGGTTGGTTTGGGCCTTACGGTCTCTGATGTGATTCCCCTTAGGGAAGACGGGCGCTATTCTGTAATATATATATGTATTCTGTAATATGTATATCTAATATATTCTGTAATATACCTTACACCTTAATATATACCTTACACCTGTTTTTAAAGATTTTACAATAAATAAAATAAAAACGTTAATTAAATGTGTATGACAAATCAGCCTATATTATGTTAGGTTTGACTAATTTTACGTAATTATTATGAGACCCGTACAATTAAGATTGATTTCAGGTTTTATACTGCACTGGCTTTGCAAGATTTAGTAAATGAAGTGCCATTATCTGACGTTGCCATTAAGTTTCAGTGCGCTCGTGGGTTTTTACAGGGCCTACAACAAGCAGCTGCGACATTTGCAGGTAAAACAAATACTAATATTTGTGTTTTTCCAGCTTACTTATTCATACCTTTCAATTAAAATAATATGGGACAAATATCTACAATTAACGACACATTTTAGGTATGGTAACAGCTTTTTGTCACCAGCTGGGTTGGAAAAATATGGAAATGCTTATCTCACAGTTTCAAGATCGTTTACATTTTGGTATACATTCAGAACTAATAGACTTAATGAAATTGTCCTCATTGAACAGTACAAGGGCTCGCGCTCTATTTGACGCTGGCTTGGAAAGCATTTCGCACATCGCATCAGCGGACATTAATGTAATAGAAAATATTTTTCACAAAGCAATACCGTTTCAGAGTGAAAAAAAAAGAGATGATGATGATGATTTAGATATTAGGAAACGAAATAATATAAGAAATATCTGGATAACTGGCTGCTGTGGAATGACACCGAGAGAAGCGGCAAACACATTAATCTTAGAGGCTAGAAAATACTTGAAACAGGAGATTGGGGTTACAGAAATTAAATGGAACAATGAAATCGATTCAAATATAAATCTTATGGATAAATCTCAAAAACCTTCGTTAAATGTGGGTAAAAAAATGGATATAAATAGTGAGTTTACACAAAACAATGATTCATTTAAAAGCAGATGTGTTACGAATGGTGACTCTACAGAAAAATTCTGTGAACTAGAAAACACTATTGTCTCTCATAGTTCGCATAATGTAGAAGAATGGTCCAAAGAACAATCAGAGAGTATTTCCAAAAGTGAAAAAATTAAGGAGAGAAACAAATTAAGATTTACTAAAGATAACAATTTAAGTAAAAATGAGGTAAAAACTGATTCGAAAATTATACCTCTTCGTGCAAATGAAGAAAGTATTCACAGTGCATGTACCATTAACAAAGAAGAAATGCTTTGGGATTCCCTATCTTTAAATGGAACAAAATTAACTTCTGATAGCAGCTTAATTAAAAATGATGTAAAAATTGGAATAGAAAATATTAAACTTTTAATAAATGAAGAAAGTAAGTCTATCAAAGAAGAATTGCTATGGGATTCGTTGCCTATAACTGAAACTGCTTTACAAAATATTTCTAAAACTCGGAGTTCAGGTACACTGTTTTCACCTAATTTAAGTTTTGGTGAAGTTGAAGTTACACCTAACATCGCAAATAATTCTACGAAAGATAATTCAAAATCATCATATACGTCCAGTAAAGACATAAGCCTATTCTCATCTGACGGTGAAAGTTCTTTTTTAGATGAAAGCTTTCCTGTCAAAAGTAAGCTAGACACAAAAGTACTTATTAATGGCGACAAACCTGCAAAACAGAATACTATAGATTCAAATGTATTCTTAAATGCTTTTAAATTTTCTACTTTTGATAATTCTGAAGAAGATGATATGAAATTAATTTATGAAGAAGAAAATGACATATTTGAAGAAATATTAAGTACTGCAAAGCTTGTCGATTATAATGAAGTAGGAAACACGCAAGAAAATATAAAGTTAAAAAGTCATTTTATAAGTCCTCTTAAACGACCTGCACACGCCAGTAACAGAGCATTGTCCCAGTCGTCAGTAAAAAAGAAAAAAAATATCGAATTCGATGTCCTAAAATGTATTGACACATATTTATCGAAGTGTACGGATGTAACTCATATAACAATGAAATTTGCTAATAACTCTTTACAATGTTATATTTTAAGGGGATCTGATATTTTACAAATTGAAAAAGTTATTACCACTATTAATCTGGCATCAATTATTATCGATATAGAAAATAAAACACCTGTTAAAAATGAATTAATAGGTAGCCATATTTTGAAATATGATCCTATTTTTGAGGAAAATACAAAGGGAACTGCCACAAAAGATAAGCAACTTATGAAATCAATGACAATATGCTTTGATCACAATCTATGTTTTTACTTGGATTTAACTTCTTCAGGACAAATGTTACCAAGGATAAAATCAATACTATCTAAGTGGCTAGATAAGAAGACTCTCAAGCTAAAAATGTTATCGCTAAAAACAAATTATATTAACTTAAAACGTTATTTTCAAAAGGAAATTTATGCTAGCTGCAGCGATATAATCTTAACAGAATGGCTCATAGACAGCGATACAAAGTTTTCCAATGTGTTCGATTTGGTAAGTGTTGATGTTTGTTTAGTATGAAATTAATAGTTATGTTATTTTATTTATTCAATAAATTTCAGACATCAAAGTACTGCAAATTAGATTTACGTACCATGGAATTGAACATCAACAATCAAAAACGGCGATATAAAGATATACAACCTCCTGAAGACATGTGTCTGCGAGCGTGGTCCATCATGAGGGTAGCTGAAGAACAGGAATCAATCTTATCACGACAATATAATTCAAGTAATGTGTTGTGTAAGTACAAGTAATCTGTTCAAATTTTCCAAGATATCAAATCCAATTTTATTTGTTATCGGGAGAAATCAGCGCAAATTTATATTAATTGGTTTGAGATCACATGATTTTTTTTTGCTATAGCTTGTTAAAAATTTTCCTTAATACATATAATTATTGTGCAGTGATAGCTTATTTGAATCCTGCATGCACCCTAAGTAATGTATTAAATCATATCTTGCTTTGGTCAAGGAAATCGCCACCATGCACGAAACTAACTACGTTTCAAAAGGCGCTTGTGGCTTCTTGCTCCATATTATTTTCCTTGAGTCGTTAATATTTATAATCAAGGGGCTCGATAGAAGGGCATATTATAGAAAACAATATACAAATTATGTTAATCGGTGAACAAACAAATCAACACTCCCACGTTTCATAGTGAGCTCGTTACATTTCTAAATTTAGTTCATTTGTTTTTGGTTTTCAAAAAATTTTATCGGGCCAAACCAATTGAACATGTTTATTTTTCTCGGACCTAAATAATTAACAATTTATTAAATGAATTCATTAAAAAAGACCTGAACTTTTAGCTGTTTTAATATTTTTTTATGATTAAGTTACTTGTTTAGTGACCTTGCGATCGTCGTTGTCATAATGGTTTTGTTAATTTATCTAGGTCATCTTTAACGATTCTCTTTAGTCTACTTATTCGCTCTTCATGGTATCTATGTCATCTTTAAATGATCCCGTTTGACTCGCAATCGTCAGAGAGGCGGACATAACTTGCCCTTGATTTGAGTTTCCCATTAAACTGCTGTAGGTATCTCTACGGACTTAACGAACCACTAGATAGTTGCGAATTGGCACGAGTATTTATGCCCGCATACCATCGAGTGGTCAGTGTGTACGTTTGACGTAAAATAACATGCTAATAAAAATATTGAGCAATGAAAACTTTAATATTTATTTATTAATCAAATGTCCTGCATACATGTAAGGGAAATATAAACAGTATGGATTCAAAGATGCTAGAAAAATCTTCATATCACGTCCAGCGAAGTTGGCGGGGCGTAACCTACGATTTAGTTATTAATAAGCCATGAAATTTTAAATGAACAAAGTTTGATTCGGACTTATTTTTAATTAATCCATTCCGGTTTCTTAGATGAATTAGAACAGATCGAAGCTGGTGTTTTGAAGATCTTAGCGAACAGTGAACATCGTGGTATCGCGGTGAATAAAGACCTGGTTTCACAACTCTTGATAGATGTGAAAAATTCTCAGGAGATCCTGCAAATGAAGGCCTATAAAATATGCGGATATAACTTTAACTTCAATTCCTCGAAAAGTGTTGCGAAGGTAATGTAAAAATATTTATTACCAAGTTCCACTGCGCTGTTTCTATAATATATATATCTCATGTAAACTCATATATTATGTATATTGGGAAATGGAAAAAATGTATTGGAGACCACGAATCTGAACCACACTTTTTTTATAAAAGTTCTATAAAATGACACTGTGGGAATAGATTTCAAATTAGGCCACTCCGCTTGTCACAAAGTATGTTCAATAGAACATAAGCTATTGTTTGAGGTACAAAACAGCGTGTTACAATGACACTTAGAATTATAAACAAAAAAGAAAGGCTTGGTAGCACATTGCGGGTTAATTCAAAAGACATGCCTACTCTCTACTAGACTATTCAGGTCCATAGACTTTGATTTATCTTGCACCGAAGAATCTGTCATAATGTATAATTAGACTTTGTCTGCGCTATGCCGTAGAAATTTAGTAATAATCGTGATAAAAAAATATTACAATGCTAATTGAAATGCTGATATCCTGACAGCTTGTGGAAACAGTAAGTGATCGATCGAGTTAAGGACGTGCACCGTGCACGGTCGGTGGTCAGATGGACGGCCGGTAGTGGCAAAAGTTCATTTAAGCGATTCCGTCCTTTGAAAGGTTCAATAGAGATTTTTGGGCCGCATAAGAACTCCTGATATTTGCAAAACGTCCGATCCGCTAATACTGCAGTGAAGTGGAATACGTTCACGATTTTAAATATGAGTGAGATTCTGCTCAGGGCTTGCATTACTTGCCTCGAACGCTAATGATTGATGCCAGGCATGACGTCGCAATGGGGACATAGAGATTCAATCCAATTGGTTTTGGGACGTCGAGCGTCAGTTTTAAGCTAATTCATAGGTTTATGAACCGCATCAAAACGGGTTTAGTGGTTTTTGAATGGTAAAGCGATTTAAAAAAAATACATTTTTGTTAAACATAGGGTGTTTAACAAAACATTACCCTAATGTGCCGACAATATGATTACCAGGTATTAGGACTATACAAAGGTCGTAAAGTTAGCACGAAGAAAAGTATCCTCAGCGCTCACAGCAGTGCACTAGCCAGTATAGTGATATTCTGGAGAAAACTAAATTCTATTTTAACGAAGATCTTGTATCCACTGACCGAGCAAGCTTGTGTGTACAACACAGATAACAGGTAAAGTTACTATTTTTATGATTGTTATCGTTTAATGTCTGCCAAATAAATATAACGGAAACAAATCAATAAATAAATAAAATCCCTGTTAGATTGATATATGAAAAAGATAAACTGCCTCGTATACGGACTAAACCCCGCAAATCATAAGGAGTCCCGAACCTAGCAATGGGACCTATTTACTTATCAAAAAAGAAATTGTCGTTTGGCCTTAATATTTCCATAAGCCTAATATAACTATATTTACTCAGATTTATACAAAATATTCTAAGAAAATTAGATATGAACAAGAGGCGCCTTCATGAATAATTTCCTTTTTCAGGATAACCCCCAGCTACACAATGTTTACGTGCACGGGTCGCATTAGTATGCACGAACCGAACGTACAGAACGTGCCGCGAACGTTTTCCATCCCCCTGAAGTATCTCTCGACGAACGATTCCGTAGCCACCGATGACGTGATGCAGTTCAACTGCCGAGAGGTGTTTACAGCGAGCGCGGGCCGCGTGCTCGTCTCGGCGGACTACTGCCAGCTGGAGATGCGCATACTGGCGCACTACAGCGCGGACCCGCAGCTCACGAGGATAATGTGCTCGGATGTTGATGTTTTCAAATCTGTGGCGTCGACGTGGAGCGGTGTCCCGGAGGAAGAAGTGAGTACGTATAGGGGGATATTCCCATTAACGATGGCCAGTATCGCACTGGTTCAGATTTGGATCAATTGTGACTATGTAACAGCAAATTTAACTTGATCTTCACGTAATTAATTAAAATTAATGAGATATAAATACAACTGAATTGTCTGTCTGTGTTTTCAGAATAACTGCATTTGTCAATTACATAGGGTTTTAAGTGACACCATTATCTAAATAACCCTTTTTAATAGTTATGTTTGTCTGTCTGTAGTTCTGTTTAATCGAACTTAACTGCGGAACAGTTAAGGACTCTTTCGGCAGGAATATAAACATCAAAAAGCCAAAGTTTCTATTCAGCTTCAGCTAGAGTCAGAGAGAATCCAGCTAGAGTCAAAAATCATTGGGCGTAGCGTAATCTGAGTAAATATGTAAATAGCATTCATGTTGACATAGGGGTTGACTTGATACAACTTTCCCGCGCCCAACAATTTTATATTTTTGTCTGATCAATGACCTACATTGATGAGGAGAATTGTGTCATGGCTGGTGCCTAGGACCTACCGAATATTCTTTAGCTTTAAGTACATTATCTACATCATTATTACCTTTATTTTCAATACAACCGTTTAACTTACTTTTTATTATTTAATTTTTTCATTCGATTATTAGTCTACCGCCATCACCTACAGCCATATTTAGACGACCCTATAGCCCAGTTGCTAGTGACCTGCCTGCCGAGCGAGGGGACCCGGGTTCGATTCCCGGCCGGAGAAACATCTGACAGTTAATAGCACGTTCTCGGGTCATGGGTGTTTGTGATGTCATATTTGCGTATGTCCATGCCACCCGCAACAGGGGGAATCCTACAGCGAGGGTGTGAGTGCGTAAGCGTTTTTTTAATTCGAGACATTCAGATATACTAGATGGCTAACGGTATGCAGGAGTTCGATTGGTTTAGTGTGCTATCAATCGATACGTTCAACGAACGAACGTATAATCGGCCAATTGTCTTATGGTTAAGATACTATTTTTAGATCTGTTCGCTGTAGTGGCATTCTGCGACAGACATTATACGAGTACAATAATGTAATGTTGGTAAAATTTGATCCTTAATTAATTATTGTCTTTTAGGTAGACGATGACCTTCGTCAAAAAGCAAAACAACTCTGCTATGGCATTGTATACGGGATGGGAAACAAAGCACTCGCACAACACCTAGACGTGACGGAGGTCGAAGCTGCGGTGTTCATGGACACCTTTTACAAAACATATCCGGCAATAAAAGTATTTACTAGTGAGCTGTTAGGAGACTGCAGGAGGACGGGATTTGTAGAGACGCTCAAGAAACGCCGTAGGTACCTCCCCGATATCAATAGCCAAAGCACAGTCAAACGAAGTAAGTAGAATATATTTCGCACCACAATATGATTTAAGATATGTTTCTGTATATATAATAATAATAATAATAATAAAGCTTTATTGATTATAAAAACAGTACACTTAAAGAAGAGCCCTGACTCCCAGAAAAGCGTGTGCTGTGGACTGGGAGGCAGTTCCTTCCCAATTTTTTTGTTACAATCTGAATTATAGTCTAACATTTTGGTTACTTATGTATTATGTATATTGTGTATCTTATGGATCCTGGTGCCTCTATATTATACATATATTAATAATTTTTTTTTGTACTTCCGTACAATAGACCTCAACCGCCTTTTTCAGTACATTTTATATTTAAGAAACTAAGCTACTGTAGACAAACCAAGACCTGTCTAATGTCAATCTTCAAATGATCAAACTGACTAAAAATTGACTGGTTCAAAGGCAACTTAATCTAAATGGATCTAAAAAATCATCTCTAGCGCTCTCTACCTTTAACATAACGTCATCCCATGTGTTTATTTATTGTAATTAATAATATTCATATATGCAATAACCAGATCTAGATACACTCTAAGCATTAAAAATAATAATCCGATGGTGTATGTCGATCGTACGTGATCGACCGAATTAAGCAACCACGAGTGCGGTCGGTACTTGGATGGGTCAAGGCTAATGGCAAGAGTACTTGCAGACCGAGTTAGACCTTCGGTCCTGATTGTTTTCATTAGATAATAATCGTTAAGCCGCCTCGGAAGCCTTCGAACGACATAAGAGCTTCCAACACTTGGGTTATTTATTTCTTCTGAACCAAAATATAATCGAACTAAACCGAACTAATTCTATAAGCATTATCTGTCAGTCGACCTTCAGGCTATATTGAGAAGTCATTCCTTTGAAAATTCAACTACAAAAATATTGCTATTTCCAAGACAGAAACGGAATGATTATTTCTACTCTAAGATCCTCTGGCGCCTGTTTCGATTGTGTGATCCAGTATGACGTTCGCTAATCTAGACAATTATTACTTAAAAATTTAAATTTTTCTTTAAAATTCTAATTCTATTTGATTTAATCACGAAATAAAATTCAATAAATTTTCTCCTTAGTTTTTGCATGAATTTTCAATGATTTTTTTAATAACTGTACCTGGCAACACTGTTACATCCCCAATGTTATGAAATTTACCACAGAAGGACTCAGGTATTGCTTAAATATGATTTTAAACTTAGGTCAGGTATTACATGTTTCGTTTAAGGTGCTGCTGAGCGGCAAGCAGTCAACACTATGATCCAAGGTTCAGCAGCAGACATTGCGAAGGCGGCCATGTGTGCTATCGACATGAAAACTGATGGTTACGTTCAAAAACCAGGTCTGGTACTACAAATGCATGATGAGCTCATCTATGAGGTCTCTGAAGGAGATCAACAATCTTTCATTGTAGCTATAAAGGAAGTTATGGAAGGAGCTATCCGCCTGAAGGTTCCCTTGCCAGTCAAGGTTAAAACTGGATACACCTGGGGAAGCTTGGAGGAAGTCAAGATGTGAATGTGATAATAGAGTCAAAGATTATGTTAGGACACGTGTCTCGAAGTAATTTTATAGTATTAAATATACACATAGTTTAAGACCTATTGTTGTTTTTATTTTATACATAATTTTCATCACACTAGTTTAGGTGTTTTCATACATACAACCCCTTGTCATATTACTTACATACAATATATGTCTATTTACATAATTAAAATGTTTTTTTTACATAAAACAAGTTAATGCTTGACATTAATCCCACCTGATGGTAAGTGGTGATGCAGTCTACGACGCGAAACACATTTACTTATACCAGCCGAGCTGAGGCAGATCGCTAGTTCCCCTAAAAGGAAATTTCTTTCTAACAACTAGGCCATCAATGCTTTAGTGATTTTTTAAATTATTACAATCATAACAAAAGGCTACGACAGCTTGAAAACAAAAACTGTAGAAAAGGAAGAGATGGTGGTGAGATATGGTGGAAGGAACGTGGCTAGAAGCATAGATTACAACGTTTTAAGCGCCATCTTCGCACACTCGCAGGGTTTTTCCATTTTCGTGATTCCCACGTTGTCAGTAAGAGGGCGCGCAGTGCGCCGCCCCGCCGCGCAATCGATATCTGCGCTGTACGACGTCCAGGGCGGCTTGTCACCCTCTGTCACGGCAGCCTCGCTTCCAGCGACGCACGGCCGTCCTCGATTATAATATTCGACGTGAAGGCTCTGATTTTCCGATGTATTATTCTTAAAACATACAATGCCACTAATCCAGTCTTATGTAGAGTCGGTCGCTCGTGTAACTCGTACATTCGCGCGCGAGCATACGATTCGTGTTTGATCCCGATATCGGCTGAGTTTACGTGTAACGAAAACCGAAAATGCATCTCCACTTCGAGAGGAACGTGAACGCCAAGTGCGACTGTACAATACTCTCGCTGTCGTGGATGGGCAAGGTCCCAGACGAGCTCCCCGAGGTCAGTTTATTTTTAATTTATAGTACACATCCAACACTCTCCGCCACTCATATGGTGGTTCCTATGTAACATATTTTACGTAAGTTATCTGCATAGCTATTCGCCAACTATTCTCACTCATCCTGCTTCAAAAGACAATTTTAGTACAAATTGGATGTCTATTTATTGTCATCATAATAAATGTTTCACATACCATAAGTTACTAATGAAAAATTCAATAAAAATATGTTAAAAAATGAAAACGTTGATCTAAGTGCTTAAGCAATTTATGTAGCTCGTAAAACTACGTTTTTCATACATTGTCACCCATCATCCGGCAGATTGCCAAATAGATTAACGGCCATTAAGAAGCACATACACCGGATTATCTCAAAATCAGCACCTTAGTAAATTAAATTTCCATTACATTATACGGAACTTTTAAACCTTTTTGTGACGTTTCAATGTTATTGAGTGGAAAAAAATTATGAATAAACTTGAATGAGCTCTATACAACGCGTTGGGTACAACCTACCAACGATTACCTACTAGAATTACGTAGGCTCCCATTCGGTTTTGTTTACCTATATTTACCTTTTTATTTTTCGTTATTTATTACTAGTTCTCTTTGAAAACCATTAACATTTTATTCAAAAGTAAGTATGCCAAAGTAGTAAAATTATGGTAATAAAATATAATTATCAATGAAATTATTCCAGATGTTTAAATTGGATTCAGCCACGTATGTAAATTTTGCGTCTTGACCAAATATTCTCGCCGCTCCTATAATCATTAGAAAATGAATTCAATGAAAAAATATGGATTATAGACTATATTTTATCGCCTGATCAAAGTTGCCCACAGGACCGCCTAAGAAGTAATGAAAACTAAATTAACCCAAGAGGAAACCCAGAAAAATCACTGTCCAGTCACGCTCCATGATGTACCGTCGAATTAATTGGCGAATTAATACTAGCCACTTAAAACATTTTGCCCTTAAATTCAACGTCACTTGGCACTCTACATATCTAAACATTTAATTTATTTCACGCTAAAACTAGTAGGGACATTCAATACCTGTATATCATGTAGCTTGGCTTTTATTTCCACTATTAAAGTTGAGCTCATCTTATATTTATCTATTATTTCTTACCAACTTTTTAACAATAACGATCGGGATTCAAGAATATCAAGTTGTTTACGCCCGAACAGGTTTTCTGTTCCAATTTTAAAATATTACCGGTCCTTGTTAGACGACGGTAAATTGACTAGTAGGGTTTAATGGCCTGAATATATTATATACTAGCAAATACCCTCGCTTCGCTTCGGAAAAACTACCTTACGCTTAAAGATAGATAAATACATAAATTAATTCATACCTTTTATTATGTGGATGGATTGCAATGAAACAAACTTTAAATTTTAAGTGACGCTTGCTGCTATACAATAACGAAAACCAGAACGAAATCGGTTAAGCCGTTTCTGAGATTAACTGGAACAAACGCACAGACAAACACACAAAAATTCTAACAACTATTGTTTTGGGTTCTATTGGGTTCATAAAGGCCCATGATAATATATTTTCTCATATATTGTTCATGTACAGAAAGCGATCAGACGAGGGTGGACGATATGTTGATTGGACCTGTTATTTTACCTGCGACATTGAATGCGGATCGATTTTTGACATTATTAAGAGACGAGCTACCCCTTCTGTTAGAGGAAGTTCCACTGACATCGAGACGGCAAATGTATTTGCAAATGGATGGGTGCCCTGCTCACTACGGACGCAATGTCCGTGATTTCTTAAACAATAATTATGCTCAAAGATGGATTGGGCGCGCAGGTCCAGTGGGCTGGCCAGCCCGCTCTCCTGATCTGACACCCCTGGACTATTTTCTATGGGGTGTCATGAAGCAAAAAGTCTACAGTCTATGAGGAATAATGATAAATTATAAAATTAACTAACATTATGGTGATAATTTCGAGAAAATTTGAGTTTATTAAGAAAATAGTCTGAAAAAATCCTTTTTCTTCACAGTTATTAATAAAAATGAAGCCCTGAGAGACATTTTTCTGCCGTCTCTTATTTTATCGTCATTGTTAGATACTTGACACTGATTTTTCGTTTATTTCATCAAAATCGGCCCGTTACTTTAGGAGGAATATTTTATTTTGTACATAGGGTCCAGAATACGAGATAAAAATGTTAATTGGCGTATAAAAAAAATAACAAGTAATAAAAAAAAATAACCCATTTTCGTCGATAATTTTCGGTTTTATGTCACCTGTTTTCGGGGTTGCACCTTATCGAGGGACACACGACAGATGGAAGCCTTGATAGAGACATGACAAGATGAATATTATGCCAAAATTTCTGTCACATCATCAAACGTACCAAGAAGATGAAGTATTTAATAAATTTACATGGGACGAGTGATACAAATGGGTAAGTCCATCTTTCAAGAAAAAATCACTCGTAAAATCCAACTGGATAGGCCGCGTTCTTCTCCGACGTCATATCTTGTCATCCGAAATACTTCAATGGCTAAATCAAAAATGTTCGCGGAGTGTGTGTCGCCAATGTTGACCTTCTGAGACGTGGTGCTTTACCATCGGCGTTATACTTAAACTTAGAATCGAGCAGCGCAGTATACAGTAGACAAACAAGAGTTACCGTCGTAGCTCGCAAAATGGCGGCTAAAATATTAATGGGCTGGCCGTAGGGGAAGAAAATCTTTCGAATGGCGACCACGTCTCGGCAAACGGAACATACGACGCCCTCCGGCCACGAGGAATAACAACCAGAAGGAATAAGCCGGTATTCATAAGATTCAAAAGGTTCAGGACCGGTCAGAGTGGCGCAAGTAAGGGAAAGTCTATGTTCAACAGTAGACTTCAGAAGGATAACCGGATGGATTAAAAAAAACATTGATTTTATTTTCTTTCTACTTCATCTTACTTTCTGCGTACTCAGTATACCTTCATTTACGTGTGGCTAATATATATTGATTCATCTTCGTGTTGCTATTTATTATAAAATATATTTAATTACACCCACACTTAATATTTATATGGTTATAGACCTTACTCTCATAAAAATATTGCGTCAGGTTAGGTACCTATATACGATACTTGAGCAAAACTGGCTTGGGAATTTTAAAAGATTACTCATTTATAATTATTATTTATATGTAAAATAGATGAACCCGCTTGAGTATACAGTCATATTTTCTGAGTCAATATCGTTAAAATTACGGAAATATTTTTAATACTTGTATCATACCACTGAGTACCGCCCGGCGTTGCCATTTTAATTAAGGTAACGCAGTGTCGTAATTTATAAACAGCATTTCATTTTCATCTTAATTTAATTAATAGGTTGCTAAAGTAATCGAACATGCCTTAGCGCTGGGAGGTATTTTATCTCCGTACATTACGTATATTTCATTATTTAAATCAAATTATTATTTAGAGAGACCCTATAGCCCAGTTGATAGTGACTCTGCCTGTCTAGTGAATCGTCCCGAGTTAGATTCCCGATTGGGGATTATATATCTGTGTGATAAATAAATCATAGCTTAAACTTATACCTTTACCTTTGTTTCTTATATCTCGGGAGGTTCACATCTTAACCATATTTGTCAGTACAAAACAAAACAATTACGACAGGAAAGACGAAAATTTGACATAATAATTAATTCACCCATTTCGATATATAAATGTAGATCATAACAACAATTGATATGAGTAATTTTATGTTGGATCAATTGAATTCAAATTTCCTATGAAGAATTTATTTGACGAAACTTTTTTTGTGAAACAAGAGTGCGTGTAAAATCCTTGCACTTCATTCAAAACGAAAATCCAGAAGAGACTTGCCTCGTTTTTAAAACATTTGCAACTTACGTTTACAAAGATATTTAAATATTAGTTTAACAACATGTATCATGTCTATGCTTAGGTTTGTAATTTTCTTTAAAACGTTATTATATTATATCTTATACAATTTCCAGCAAAACACTCGGTTTTTGTACTCACTTTTATACATAGGTGTATCTTTATATGTATATACAATTTTCCTGTACTCGTAACTCGCAAACAGGTGGAACGATTTTGAGGAAAACGTTTCAACACGATAATAGATGGCTGGCTATTGTTCGAGTAAGACAGTATGCGAGGTCCGTCTGTAAATAATAAACACTATTATAATAACAATAACTACCACATTATTTCAGTTCTTATTCAATTTATGTTTATATAGATTAAACACGTCTTTAATTACCAGTAACCTGTAATGCGCAAGTTGCATGCTAGCATATCAACTAACAGCTGATGAAACACCAACTCGCATGACTTGAAACGAACATATATATGTAGATATCGCATGCAAATCGCAGATTAAATAATCAGTATCTACCTAAATATCTACATATAATATACCTGAGTAAATTTGCCTTTTAACTTTTAACCGTATAAATCGTCGTTTCTAATATACATTTATAATCTACGTGGCTATGAACTAACAAAGCATGGAGGTTCCAACCACCAATATGTTAATATAAAGATCAGGCAAACATCCCTCGCGGTTTCGTCCGAGTCAAGTAATGCTCGGGTCACATTGCAATTTTAAAATTTAATATTTAAAATTTAATATGGCCCATGTTACTCGCTGATAATGTACCTTTTGTTACATGAAAGATTTTTTTTTTTAATTGGTCAATAAAACAATTATTTACAAACAATACAACAATACTCATCCTTTACAAACAAACATACAGTAAAACAATACTTTACTGTATATACTTTTTACTTTTTTTTGTTTACTGTATATAATATTGGTATACCTAAGCTTCTTAAATTAGAGGTGATGTTTAAACTTATAATATGAGCGCCTACTATTGGATTCTTACCTATGAAATTGTCGATTTTCAATACAGACAGCTGAACTTAAATATCTGGCATCAAAAGCATATACCGTCGCGTGTTTACAGATCTACCAAATATGATAATATCCAAAAAATTGTGTTATTCACTATAGCTTTTCAAACTCAGACAAAATATTTTCTGCTGATGTGCATTCTTAACAATGGCAGAAAAAGTGTCTTTAAAGAACTAAAACCGATCAATTATTTTAACACTGCTCCTTCAAGGCAGAGCTCAGCCACCTATTGCATCTCATTCGGTCATGAAATTAATTAATTTACAACTGCTTGTTAGCATAAAAATAATTTCAAAGAATGAATCAATTCTTACTCCAAGATTTTTTTCCACAAACATCACACAAACAACTTCCGATAAAATAGTGGAAGTATATCCATAAGAATGCTTTAAATGTATTTAATTAAACGACATAAAACGATAATGTCAAAGGACCGAGGTCTGTAAACAAAGAGATTTTTTTTCTGGCCTACTACCTAACTGACCAGAACTTAAATGTCCGCCGTTGCTTTGGACAACGCTAAGAGTGTCACTATTGGAATCTTGGCCAAGAAAAAAGCCATGACACCGCTTGTTGAATGGCTCTCCGCAGTAGGTACTCGGAGATAGTCTATTTCATAGATGGCCACCGATTAAGTTAATAGAGCATAGATCACGACTCAGGCCCGTATTATTAAATAGGTATCAAGCCTTGAGATGAATTTTAAAAAGTGGTAACTGCCTGTTTAACAGATGCGATAGATGGACAAAGACCAATGGTGCTTTGGATGTCTTCTGCCGCACGGTAGACTCATGTTCAAATCCTGCACGCTCTCATAATTTTTCAAATTAAGTGCGTATTATAAAATATTTTTCACTTCTTTCGATGAAAGAAAACATCATGAAACCGGCTTACCTCAGAGTTTTCTATAATATTCTTAAATATAAATCAACCAACTCGCGCTTGGCCAGTGTGGTAAATTATGGCTATAACCGATATCGTTCGGAGAAGAGATATGGTCCTGGCACTGGAAAATTGTATTTTTAAATGATGGGGATAATTTTTAACTTCATATATCTGGAAAATAATATTTATATCGTGCTAAA
The DNA here is from genome assembly GCA_003671415.1 of Megathymus violae. Classification (NCBI taxonomy): domain Eukaryota; kingdom Metazoa; phylum Arthropoda; class Insecta; order Lepidoptera; family Hesperiidae; genus Megathymus; species Megathymus violae. Next base: position 4,445,066 of record PDGT01000009.1, on the reverse strand, counting down.
ATCAATCTCAGGGCCTAAGTGGTGAGCGTTAAATTTGCTTAACTTTGACTGACAGCAACGTTGGATGGATTCATTTCACGATGTTTGCGTGGATTGGAGATCATAAAAGCAATGGTTACTTACTTCATATTAGTTTTGATTGTTAGATAGCTTACATTGCGGTGAATACGCGATGCTCACCAGCCACGTACAGGCCTTTTAAGATGGTCGAAGAAATCAGTGAGATCTAGATACAGTATTTGGATAGACAAGTAAGAGTCCCTGTCAATTCACAGCGGTCACATATAGATAGTTTGTATCGACCGTAAACGATCGACAAAGCAATTTCGACCGCGGTTGGTAGCTGGATGGGTGACTGTTAGTATCTTTCAAAACTACTAAACGCTTCAGTGAGTCGGAGTTATGGTTTGGTTTGTTATTGCTGAATAAATATCTTTAAACCATGTCAAAGGCCTTCGGGCGTCATAAGACCTTCCGACGGTTAGATTAGGCAAGATTCTTCAGTTGGTCACAAGACTCACATGATTAGTGAAGTGCACTTCAGGCCTTGGAAAGCCTTTAATCCATAAAAGTCCAGCCCTCTTCTTTCCAACTGTTCTCTAGATCTCAGTTGAAGACAACATTGGACACTGAAACAAAAAAGCGCTCTATAATGCGTTCCTTAATTAACCTGGCCCTCATTAACGCTCTTTAGATAGACTATTTGAAGAATTTTTACAATGAATAGAAAGAAAAGCAGTTGAATTTTGATTATCTTGAGGTACTTATAAAAAGTAGAAACCCAGTTTTGCTTTGCCCTAGCAAATACCAAATCCTTAAATTTACAAATATTAGATGCTGTCTGCAAACAATTATCAAATATTTATTAATTTTTCGTCAATAATTTAATTTATTTTGTAAGCGGTTTCTGCATGATGTGTAGTAATAAACAAACAGATATAAACAAAATAGCTGAAAAAGCACAGATAAAAACGGGTGAATATTTCATTTCGTGCATATTACGCGTCAGACGATAAATAATATATAAAATATTGATAGAATTAAAACCTAGAATTAAACTAGGTGCAATCGTTAAAAAAGAAAATTTTTAATTAAAACAACATTAAATTTTAAAACAAAAAATAAAATTCTAATTACCAGCAATGTCCCATTTCCCAGATTTTACTTTATTGTTACATCTTGTTAGAAACTGTGCATGAAGAACAGATGTTTTATCACTTTTTCATATAATACAATAGGCAGTCTATTCATAGTACATTTTTTATGAATAGAAGAACATACTAAAGTGGTATCTTACCACTTTGAAAAATGTCCTTACAGTTCCCTATAATTACCATCTAA
>PDGT01000009.1:4417031-4442966 GCA_003671415.1 Megathymus violae | reverse complement strand
TTTTTTTTACTATTATTATTCACTTCTTAAAAATCGTATAAAGAACATAATAACGTTTCATTATTTATCTTTCTTCAAAAACATCATAATATGCACGAAATTAAATATTCACCCAAACCCATTACAGTTAGATCACAGACAACAGATCTTGAAATAAGTTGTCAAGATACAAAAGATTTTCGTATGACATCTGTTTCAAACGTGGAATATTAAGGGAGTCATTCAGTGGGTTTTGAAGTAAAGATTTAATATAAAGGAGCACTTGAAACTAAGAAGCGAGCTCTAACTACTATTAAGCTCCTGAGAAAGTATGTTACCACTGGAGTATCTCAAAAGTAAGTGTATCGTCTTACCAACGCTAGAAAACCTACTTGGATGATGAAAACATGACCTATTTCCGCGGTAACGTCAAGGAAGATACATTTCTTTTTTTTCGCTTTTTTAATTTACGTACAACGCAGGACAACTTTTCGTGCGATAAATAATTCTTGTTAGACTTATGCTTAGACGTCCAAATATTAAGTTATTTTCTTTTACCACATGAGTTAAGATCAGAAAAATGTTATAAGCTGATCCCAAGAGAGGATAAAGTGAGAGAAATTAAAGTAAGAGAATGAAATAAGTAGGAAATAACATATATTTTATACATATTATCAAAATTTTAAATATCAAAAATGCTCCATACGACTCAATCATTAACTGGATAGCGATGGACGTCTAATGAAACGGCGATGCGGATCGCGTAATATCAAGCTAATTGCCAATTGCGCCTTCGATCTCCGGTCTGCCGCCTTCCACTCAGACAGGACATGTTCTATTACGAGGTTTCGAATTGACCTCGCCCCTACTAATACTTGCATCCATTTCGAGATTTTCTAATAAAAACAAAATCTTCTTTTATTGCGAAAATACTTGGTACTTCTCATATTGTGTTCTCTTCCCAATGTATGTCAGCATTTGGTCATTAGATATAAAATACTGGTAAGAATTATATAGCAATATTGAAAGCAAACCAAACAGTATATTATATATCTAATTATTTTATGTGCACACATTACTTGCCAAGTATTTTTATGCAATTTCCAGAACTTCAATATTCATTTTTAATGATGTCACCAATAACAATAAAATGTGTCTTTTGACATTTTATCTAAACAATTCCCAAACGTTTTCACCACTGAACCCGTTTTGCGGCGTTTTGTATTTAATTCAATGAAGTCAATTAATCAAAATGCTTTTATTAGCAAACAAATAATATAGGTAATCACCGTAGAATATTTTACCTAACAAATTTAATCCTAGTTTTCGAACATTTCCGTGGGTCTCCTTAGAGATCTCTTATAATTATCTTTTTCTGACCATATAGAGAAAGTGGTGAAAGCGTACAAAAGTCTTGGCATTGTATTAAGAATAAGTCGATCCTTCTCTGTTTAATCTGACTTTAAAATCTTATACTGTTCTTATGTTACAAGTAATCTTGAATGCTGTAGGTAGTCCAATTTGGAATTCATAATACTGAACTTATATTGGAAAGTTAGAGAAAATTAAGTAAGTTTATAAAACATTTAAATTACCGAATTTCCCGTATTTTTGTTTTTAATTATCAGGATTCGAGCTTACATTACCGTCTTTTGTCTCTTAAGGGTAGACGAACTTTAGCGATATGTCCATTCAGCGTGTACATAGACGACTCCGAACTGGTGTCCAAAATTTTATATTTTAATGTTCCAAATATTCTATCCGGACATTCTGTTAAAACTCTATTCACAGTTGCTCAGAAAAGTAGCAATTACGCTCAAAAGTAGCTGGTAAATCGGTTACATATATACTACAATAAGGTATTTAATACAGAAATATATGCAATAAAATATTTTTAATATAAAAATAGTTAATTAATAAAATTGGTACTTCAAAATGGGTAAACCTTAGTATTTAAAAATCGTTCTTGAAAAAATTTCTTATTCTTTTAAAGCCGCCGTATGTATGCCACCCACTCATTTAGGAATCCAATTAAAAGCCACTCCAAATTGAGTTTCTGGAACAATAATGTCTGTTTAGCGATAAGTGCTGTCTGGACATTTTTATTGTCATTATTACTGATACTTACCGATTTAATTAATTTTGGCCAAATGGGAAGTGGATAAACGATTTAGAGCACTAACAAAGTTTATTTAATGTAAATATTTAATTTTAAATAAAAGGTAACACTATATTGAGGCATAGCACAGTAATTCAGAATTCTACAGAATAAACTTATAGCTGCTTCTGTCGTAAAAAAGGAAAATATATTCTGCATATTTCATCCATTTATTAATCCATATAACGATTTAAACCAAATAAATAATGATTGATATGGTAAATATAGTATGGTAATAAATACATGGTTACATCCATCTTTTTTTCTTAATAATAATATGGAAAAAGTTATTTGTGTAATTCCAGAATGACCGTCCATTTTTGTATTTAATTACAGACATCTATAACTATGGAAGATTATTTTACTATAATATAATTAAGGGTTAAACTGTTTCACTTGGAATTTTTTGTTCGTTCACAGAGTTATTGTTATAGCTGCTGATTTTGTGTTATTTTTGTAACTATGCAAATACTCATTGTATTCATATAAGGGTAGGAGGTAAATTCATTATGATAAGCACATTTAACATTCGTTTGAAGTTAGTACACGTATATACAATGTGGTCAATTTTATTCAAATATCAACCGCTTATATAAACGCAATATATTTAAGTACATTACCTAAGACCCGTCTGAAAGCTTATTTCGTAAGAGTAAACGGAAGACATTTCAGTGTAAGTTGACGATACCGAGATCCCAAAAGGTTTGTTTGTGCGGCCTTCAAACACTTGACCCGTCCGCCTGTCACACCATCACATGTACTTGTTAAATAATACAATTCTGATTATATAGAATAATATATATAAAAAATCTCAATTTTAAGATCATAATAAAATTTATTATTTCTTCAAACAAAATAATACCTCGTTTGTTCTCCTTATTTTATTAATTTCGTAAATAAGGATTTCTGTCAGCATTTCTAACTTATGATAGATTATTTACTGGTTCCAGGGTTTATTTTAAAAAACAATACTTCTTCATCATCAACTTATTTAATTTCGCAATCGTTAATAATCTTTATCAGCTTTGCCAACGTCCAGTTCGCTTCGTAGCTACCAGACGACTGACTCTATACTGTATCGAACATAAAAATGTAAAAATGATACAAACACTCAACTGACTCTTGACGACATTTTCTCAGTAAACTACCGGAAGGAAAAACCTAAAGTTAACATTAGTACATTTCCTGTTAGATTGAACAATAAATTATATAACATGCTTACCACTTTCGTAACGATCGAATTTATTTAGGAGAATAAACAACTTACTTTTTAATATAAATTTTATCAAGCTAACACTTATATGTCATATACATTTATCTACCTAATAAAAAGTACCTACTTCATCGTTCGAAATGTTTCTAAATATAGAGATAGTCATAAGGACTCGGTTAGAAAGCTTTCAGAAATCCACCATCCATCACAGTCTCAAGGATTCCTCTTGTGTTCACTTCGAGCAGTGCCCGTATATTTCTATCCGGGCATATTTTTTTGTTCAACTTGGCTTATTGCCCGTTTCTGTAAGGTCACAGCCTGATAATATTTCAATTCTAAGACACTAACATAATCGAACAAGTCTAGTTCAATGACTTTAAAATTAGATCACAGTAGATATTGCGGTATGCTGACTTGTATTGAGTAACTACGCATAAGAAAGAAAGAGATTATTTCGTATAATATATATCTGTTATTAATAAGCTGTTATCACAACCTATAACTGTCTCACTGCTGAACTTAGGCATCCTCTCACAATGACAGAAAATAAAGCTATAGTCTACCAAGCTGACCACCAAATGCGGGTTGACACTGAAAGATCAAACGTTTGTGAACACTATCGAGAGCGCTCAAGTTTCATTGATGACATACAGTGGATTCGAATCCATACGTCCCGAGCTGGAAACAAGACTATCACTATTTTCAATATATTTCTGCGATAGGTACAAATATTTCAGTACTAATTAACGCCGATTTTATAAATTAACATTTCTGTTAACAAAATAAACTTATTATTGAATAGTTTTGAATATTAACACCGTAAACTTATAAATAACTTGGTAATAATGTTATGTCATTTGTTCGGTCTACTCTTTGTACAATAGGGGACTATTCTTTTTCAACAAAGGCTTTAATGAAGCCCTTCGTATTATTTCTTTCTCATTAGTTTTTCTTTGTAAATCCAGATCTGCTATAAGAACCAAATACATAACATATAATTACAATGAAATCGTAATTTTGTTAATTGATAAAAGGAAAGTGTCACGATTGCAATCAATGAGTAATCTATTTCGGGCTAAGTCTTGAGCTTGGTAAGTTATTGTCAAAATTCTATGAGTGGTTCCGAGCTCCTTTAAGCACTTTTTGCTGCCTTCTTCTGTTAAGAATCCTTTTTAAACTGTCTAACCGTACTAACAATTACCCGAGTTCATTGCCCAGGTGGCGATGAAAACTTACTGTCACATAGTCGGTAGATCTTATTTTTTTAGGTTGTCTAACAAATATCCGTTGTTTGTCGTATCCAGGAAGAAGGATGGAAACTGAACAGAAACAACTACTACCAGGAAGGGTGGCTGGCGACTGGCAATGTGCGTGGCGTGGTGGGAGTCACGTTCACCTCCTCGCACGCGCGCCGACCCCACGAGCTGCCACTCCGCACTAACTACAACCTGCGGGGGCACAGATCTGATGTAAGTTCTTTACGCTTACCCTATAACCTTGCCATATTTTTTCGTTCCTTATCTTCCCCTCCAGGTGGTCCTAAAACAGTCATCGTGTCGTCTGTTTACTATTATTATTAACGTAACGAGTGAGTGTTTTGTTCCCAACAACGATCTTTTGTTGATCTGGTTCACAACATGTACTCTAAGGATAAACCGTAGTATTTCATGGGTTCCAGATCTCTTGCTTGACAATTTAAGACAAGGATGACTATGAGGCGACTTCCGCAAAGGATTATTGCTATACAGTCATATATTTCACAGTAAACGTGTCTCATGTCTTTGCCTTATTGCAGAATCTGCAAAGGCATTTATTTAGTCTGAAATGTCTTGTATCTTGATTAGAATTCTATGCTTATTACGAAAGACTGCTGTGAACGAACTTAAAGTTTCGGTAAAAGAACGGATGTGTTTTCACAACGAGCAAAACAAATTAACGTGCGCACAAGGTTACCAATTCCAGAGGCGTTTTTAGGCTTCGTTGAACTTCAATGTACGTCTTTGGTCTCTGTTCAGGGAAACCTAAAATATAACCATTTAGGTCTAAATAGATTGAAGTCCCTTTGGTAACTTTTTCTCGTTTGTGCACGATTCACATGATTGTGGATTTGAGTTTCTAATGGAGGGATATCATAATTATGTCGAAATTTACAATTTAGAATTTTGAAATTTAGATATTTGATGTTTCATTTTAAACTTATATCATCGTGAACATTTCACATGTTACGGTAAACATGTTATAAGCCCACCAAGGAACTCAATATCTACCGAATAAATGTATGATGATTCGATATGCACCCGTAACTATCAACCTGAGTAGAAATTAGAATTGACGATAAAGCGGTCCTATATCCATAGAGCCTATATAACTTAATAATAATAATAATAATAATAATAATAATAATAATAATAATAATAATAATAATAATAATAATAATAATAATAATAATAATAATAATAATAATAATAATAATAATAATAATAATAATATTTATTGCCACACCCAAAGATTATAATAACAATTTAACTTAACTTAATGTACCTATATAATATAAATCTTATGTTCATTCTATAATGTCTATTAATACCTAAACTTTGAAACTTTGAGATCTTTCATATTCGAAGTAAACAATATTACGTCAGTAGATACGGAATGTCCATAGGTTCTAGTGACTTGAAATCGATTTTGTATTCCGACCATTTCTTCAAGTTGTTTTTCTATGCCTAATTATTCAATATTACTACACAAACCAGTTTCTATTCCAGAGAAGTTAAATACAACTTGAATATTTGTTTTTAATTTTTTGGCCATATTGGGGCGGCTTAGAATACTTACACCAATCTCCTGCTTCCAGAACTGTGTCGTAAGAGGCGAAAGAAGTCGGCCTGTTTGGTGATAGAATTTCGCACAATAATAATAAGGATTATGTAATCATTATTATAGTTAAGTTATTAATATTATTACTGGTATTATTATCATTCCGTGACGACTGCCTGGCTAATCTTGGGGCTTGAGAGCCAGTATTTCCTCTTTTTCTTCTTCTTTCTTGGCAGACAACGCCTTAGTGATGCCTTTGATCCATAGGTGACTGTGACCATTTACCAACAAGTGGCTCGTCTGCTCGTTTGTCGGCTATTTACATTAAAAAAATATCTTCCATAAATGTTATCAGATATAAATGCGAATAGAAAATGTTGACTGATTGAAATTGATTGCAAATCTATATAGGCTGCAGTAAAGACGCGACGTCAAGGGCAATCTGTCCTCATTTCCTATTTTCACTTTTTCGATTTACTTTTCCATTTATTCAATACTACAAGAAAGCAATGATTCTCTGTCTAGTTTTGAAGTAGGTTTTCCACTTGAGAACTTGTTGGGTACGAATGCCGCACATTCGTTATTTTTTGAAGTACCTAAGTACGAGGGGTGATCCAAAAGTAATAATAATCAGTAATAAATACAATGAATATGGTAATAAAAAAAAATTATTTTTTGACATAGGCTCCTAACAAGTCTATACATTTAGTCTATCTCTTTTCTAAACCTAGAATTCCCTTAGAAAAAAACTCTTGATCTTGACCCTCAAAAAATTCCTCAACAGCGGCCATCACGTCGCTATCGTCGTCAAATTTTTTGCCCCGGATGTGTTCCTTGAGCCGAGGAAAGAGAAAGAAGTCACTGGGGGTTAGGTCCGGCGAATAGGGGGGGTGTTCCACCAATTCAAAGCCCGCTTCTTGAATGGCAGCTATGGCAACTGAAGCTTTGTGAGCCGGCGCGATGTCTTGAAGAAACAGCACTCCAGCCCGCTGTTTGCCACGTTTTTTCTCCTTGATAGCATCACGCAATCTTCTTATTTGTTCTGCGTTGTAGAAGCCCTTAATAGTGGCTCCCTTTTCCAAATAGTCCACCATAACAATTCTTTTAGCGTCCCTAAAAACGGACGCCATAACCTTCCCTGTTGAACTTGACACTTTGAATTACTTCGGCGTCGCTTCGCCGGCTCGTTTCCATGTCATTGATTGGGACCTACCGTAACCATTGATCACCCTTCGTAATTGAAAGCCCTGGAGCATATTGCACCACGATGTTTGATTACCAAACTGTCTTCTTCCTTGTAGTAACAAATTTTCTGTTACTACAAACAAAATTAGTCAATAATACCTAAATCGTTTCATTGCATTTTACAAAAGTTTTAAACAATTTTGTAATTTATCTGTAAATTATGTAAGTGTTCTGTTTCTTATAGGATATACCTATGAGAAGTAAAAAAGTAAGATTTACTGTTTTGAAATGGCTTCTACTTAAAGAATATTAGATATAGATGAATATATAAATGACAAAGATATTTGGAAATAACAGTGCTGAAAACGATTTCGCGCAGGCTAAAACTTATTTTGTAGTTGTCAAATGTTAATTTAAAAGATGTTCTGGGGAGATTCTTTCCCCGTTTTGTTGACCTCAGTGCTAAAACACTTATTCGAAACGGTAAGGAGCAAAAAATGACGTGCGTATAAGTGTATTTACAAAATACCTAAATAATTTTATGATTTTGAATTTGACTGATAAGTTTTGAGATCAAGTATAAACACTTATTATTGCGGGTGTCCTATATAACACCTATATAATTTTGTGGTCCAACTAAGTACGCCACAATTAGTACATTTTATAGAATTGATAAGTAGATGCTGTAACAAAAGCCTCGTTAACGAAGCTCCGGTATAAAGAATCGTTATAAAACGTGAAGTATTCTCATGCTGCGTTATTTTAGCACCTGCCATCACAGTTTACTAGGAGCTGTAAAGATTAAAAAGTGCGAATAAAAGTACAGCACCTCATCATGATAAAATGCGAGCAACGCTTCGTTTAATCCACTTCTACTTAACTGTCGGTGGCTGTAGCTAATATAACGGAAGGAGACAGGAGGTGAGGCGAAAAGGAATAGAGCATATGTTCTCGTGTAACTGAAGCAAAATACTTTCTTCACTATATTAACTTAACGATGCGTATAATGCGTGCACTTGGTATTTTCAGTTTATTGCTCCGAGAGAGCAGCGTTTGTTTATGAGAATTAATTAAACTGATTCAGTAGGTACCTAGTAAAGAACAAACTAATTATATAATTTAGATCTTGTATATATTATTACAAAATTTAACTTTAAATATTATGTCTAGAATTTTTGATGAGCCAAATGTAGTTTTTATGAAGGAAGCTAAAGATGCTTGGTTACAGGCTGGACCAAGTCTATAATTACCTGCGCATCCAAATTTGCAAAAACTTTGGAACGAGCCACTCTGCATACTTGAGCGAAACAACCTCTTGATTCTGCCTATGACGTTGCAGATAGGGCTCGTCTCTTAGCTGTAGCGGAACGGGAGTCTAGATTTTGGCTACAGGCTTATCCCTCGGGAAATATCGGTACACTCTTAGATAATCTGACTTTGTCTATCTGTTCCCGTTTGCGTCTGGGAGTAAAGACTGTAGAGCACCACGCTGTCATTGTGGCGCCGACGTCGACTATTTAGGACACCCTAGACTCTCTTGCCAGCGCAGTGCTGGTCGCTTATCGCCTCATGCGAGGACAAAAAAAAGACATTACACGGGGAGTTAGGTCAGGCCTGTAGGGTGGGCGAGTTAAGGTTAAATAAAAATCAATAAACGCCTTTCTTCTGAGGGACATATGTGACGAGGTGTTATCGTGATGCACCGGTCACCGAAGCCCAGCCTTTGACCTTATTTCCCGCACAGCTTGAAAAGCATTGGGCAATGCTACTGAAGTAAGTATACTCGTACCCTTCCAAGTTAACTGATCTAAAATTTTCCAGCATTGACGTCGACAAATGACCGCCACCGCGATTAATTCTTGGTAACATTTCGATGTCTTTGTTATTTTGTTTCTGCAGTTACTCCTGTTGGCGGTGCACCACTACTATGGTCTCGATTAAGTTCAATGTAACTCCTTTTAAATTGAGCTAAAAATTATTGCTTGAGTTAGAGCTGGGTCTACTAACGCTGAGTGTAATCGTTGTAAACTTAATTCCTTGGTTAAGCGAAATTTAAAATCGCAACAGATTATAGAGCACCAATGTTCGCGATTGAGCTTTGTAGTTTAAAAAAAAAAACAAAATGATTAGAACGTTGTTCTTTTTTTACATATTTAGCAAATGGTTTGTTGAATAGCATTTTGAAATATATTTAGTTAAAAAATTTAAAATACAGGTACATTCCATTTTTAAATTTCGAGCATCTCTAAACTCATAGGGGTCTTTGTCTGAGCGTATCTACGCCAGCGCCATATAAAAGAAAAAAAATGTAATAGAGTGACCTATGTGTAAGTATGTCTACACAGCGAACTTTTGAAGCTCTCAGTCCAACAGCTTCTTCGACGTAGTTTTGATATTAAAGGTTATAAATTTTTTTTTCACCAAATAAGTATCTGATTACACTACTGATACACTGTTACTATATAATTTTAATTATACGGTCCAGGTGATTCTGGTGAAATGGAACGAGCCGTACCAGAAGCTGGCGTCATGCGACAGCTCCGGCGTCATCTTCGTGTGGATTAAGTACGAGGGCCGCTGGAGCATCGAGCTCATCAACGACCGAAACACCCCCGTCACGCACTTCTCGTGGTCGCACGACGGACGGATGGCTCTCATTTGTTATCAGGTAACTGAAACTTTATTGTTAGGATCACCGTCGACTCAGCGTTTCCCACGCCGCCCAATCACATTTGCTGACTTCACGAACTTTTAGAATCATCATGAAAAACTCTCAGTTTTAGACAATGGGCAGTGGTGACGAGATAAGTATTTAGTAACTCCATCTAATATTGTAATACTTCAAACTACAGGTGATAAGCAGACAAGATTAAAAATATAACACGGAACAAACAAGTGCCTAACAGAGGAAAAGTACAAGGCAAAGTAAATATAACAAAAACTGTTTTACTGAATGCGTCGGAAATACTTCTTTACCAGGAATGCACATGTTTGTTTTTACAAATAAGTGCGTTTACTTTGTGTACTGTTTGTTAAAACGACGCTTACGTCTTTTGGATTGGGGAGACGTGAATTTTTTGTGATCACCCACTAGGTACGTTGCTCTCGCTTTGCTTCAAAAAATCTACGCCTACGTACCAATTGCGACCCGTGCCCGAAACAATTTATATTTATTTGTATTATGGGTTTAATAAATTTCATGGTTGTCTCATATTGTTATATTATATCGTTTTACTGCTTTAGGGAACGGCTTTCCTAGATTTATGATTATTAAAAACATTTATTTATTGCAACAAAACAAGAAGAAAAATATACAAACACTCCATTTACTAACTACCGTCTTAACATATATCCTTTATTTCCTGATGTGTGAGAGCAGATTTGATTACCACAATGAAAAGCGCCCAAGATAACTTTAATGATCCATAATATAATTTACAATTATGCTAAGTGTTACCTAAATTCGATCAGTGGATTTAGCGTGACATGTAACAGATAGACAGACAGAAAAAAATCCAAAAGAATATAGGTAAAAAGAGTACTTACATCAAAATTAAAACAAAATATTAAACAGTACTGAAACGAGCCTGTTGTAGTTTTATGATTCCTTTAGATTGTCGCACTGCTATTAACCGCGGTACCGAAACACCACGTGCAGTTTAGTTTGGTCGTATAATAAATAGATTTTCAATCAAAGATTAAAAAAATAACACACAGAGTACTACGTTAGTGTGGATAACATTATTTAGTACCTACTTAGTGCCTACGCGACGCCTACATCCTAACCAAAAATAAACCCATCCTCTTCAAAACAAATTTGTACATAATTGAGTTTCTCATTTAATATTCAACAGCTGTATGAAAGTACACTACTAGCTTAGCTGTTGAGATCTGATTGTTCTAAAAGTTTTTCTGTAATTTTTTTTAAGCGTCGAGTAGGTATGCGTTTGTTATGTATACTAATATTATAAAGAGGAAAGCTTTGTATTTTTGTATTTTTTTATGTTTTTAACGAATAAACTCAAAAACTACTGAACCGATTTTAAAAATTCTTTCATCATTAGAATGCTACACTATTCTTGAGTAACATAGGCTATATTTATTACTCGAAAAAATAAGGGTTCCTTGCTAAAACTTCAGTAATGTGAACCAAGGTGAAAAAAAATTTGCTTAAAAATTTATTTCATGGCATACGCTGCAGAAACTATTGATGATAGAATAAAAAAATGTTCTACAATATTAGAGAACATATCAATATCTACAAATAACTTCGCGATACTATATGTCCAGCTATTGTAATTATGTCACTATAGCCACTTTTTACGTTTTAAAAGCTGACCAAAATGACCATGATTACCATATCCATAACCATACCATATCTTCGTATAAATCCTTATTCAAATAAATCATTTCATATTCAAAATTGTTTCAATACCTATAAATAACTTTTTGAATTACTCAAATCGGACATTCCGTTTAGCAGATTTTACGAGTTTAGGAAAATAAACACCGCCGCCGCCCCCGCGCAATGACCAGTGTGGCTCCGCGCAAAGCAGCCGTAGCGTAGGCCGGCGGACAAGGCGACGAGGGAGGGGGCACGAAGTGTGGGGCGGGCAAATCTATGAAATAGGTTGTTGCGCGGTCAGCTCCTTACGCAGTGGATATATGGAACATCGAATATTTTGACTATTTACACAGCATATGTATATGTTAAAAAAGATAAAAGTTTATAAAGATAAAATTCTAAATATATCTCAAAATGTTTAAGAATAAAAGTACGACCGTGCGAAGCCGGGGTGGACCGCTAGTTAAATACATAAAGAAAACTGGGAGATAAAAGCAGATTACGTCGTTACGTAAGTAAGCTTATTTGCTTCAGTAAGCATGTTCAGTTCATTTAGCTAAAATGAAATCAGTGGGATGAACACCTTACATTTAACAAGGAACAACTTAAAGTTTATCTTATTCTGACGGATCTGCTCGTACCTATATTCGTTTGTAACAAATGTTCTGTCGCTACAAGTCGTAGGTTCCCAACCTTTTATGGCCTACCGTCCCCTTTAAAAGAAAAAGAAAATCCATCGCCCTGCTTTATATAGTAGTTAATTATACCAATTTTATATGTCTGTCAATTATCTGTTAATAATCACAATTTAAAAATTCAATCTCTTTCTCTCTATAACCGTGCTACTGGTGGTCGTGCCTGAGGGTCGTGGTTATTAACTATTTAAAAATACAAAAACATGTTATAATAAAAACATTTAAATCACACAAAGACCAAACTGGTATTAACAAAATTATAACTTAACCAACAAATGCAAGACAATACACAAATGTGGAGCACCTCGCACTGGAGCACTTCCCAAAGGCAAAGACAAGACGATTAATCAAAATTAGTAAAAAAATATAATAAAAAAAAAAAACAAAATACAATAAAAAATATAAATATCTATCAGACATTTGAGGCTGGTGGAGTTTTAACAATTTGATAATGTCGGGTTTCAATTTAGTAAACATCACTCCCAAGTCACGACGGTCCAGTGATCTTATCTAAGTCTTTTTTTAGATAATAATTTGCTGTTCCACTATACCCACGCGCAGCCAAATATGATGTAGAAAACGCCAATAAAAAATTATTAGTACTATTTCCCATAATTCAGGGTTGACAACTGATATTGATTTTTGGAGCCAGAACTCTTGGTATACATTTCTGAATTTTACTTTTAATTCTTCATTAGTAGGGAATTAATTCTACGAGTTCTTCTTCTAAATTTGATGATTCTGCTGTATTTGCATTTGCGAAAGGGTCTAAAACCCAGTTATTGTTACTCACATTTTTTGACATCTGATGGCGTCTTATGATGAAGAACAGTTTCGATTACCTCTTTGACTGCCGACATAATTAATTCCTTACCAATTGTGTGTGGTTTCCCCGCTTATGCAATTAATAATTAAATAATATATGGAGCTCGTAGTCCATCATCTTCTTGTTTACAATACGTTGCAAAAAGGCTTGATATAGTTGGCTGTTTTAAATATTTCTTTTCAAGTCCGTGAAAACAGGATGAATCTTTAAAGATTTGATTTCGAACACGTAACAACTGGTCTACCATTGTTTGTTTGCGTTGCCATGGTGCACTTGGCCTGCATACAGGTGTTCCAATTTCCCTTATTTCTGACGAAACATGCTCGATTGCGTAAATCACATCTTTGCTTAGCGACTTGCATAGACTTATTTCTGATGGTCCTGAACCGAATCAATTAGTTTATACTTAATGCTTTTTTAAATGTTTTATTTTTTTACGCCAAAATAATAAAATAACCACCTTAGACGGTTAGACAAAATGTTCTTTCATGAAAATAGATGTACTTTCAAAGTTATTATATTAAGTTTCTAATTAGGTAGGTATGCCGAGACCGCCCTCTTGACTGTCATAACGCTCCCCATGTGCCTTCGGATCCGCTTCCGTCCCCACGAAAAACTCTAGTGCCCACGGGGGGTTGGTACCGCCCTCGTTAGGAATCTATGCTATAGGTAAACAGAAATAAAATAATTTATAATCTCTATAAATCATAATACTATCTAATATCAGAGCTAAATTTTGGAGTGGTAAAAAATCACTAAACAATATTTAAAAATCAGGAAATTGAGTTTTAATATCCTTATTTCAATAGACACTCCCAAAATCAAATCTGACACCGTGTGATGCACAGCGCGATTATAAACGACAAACGATGTCAATTTGCCTTTTTTTTACATAAAATAAGTTAATGCTTGACAACAATCCCACCTGATAGTAAGTGGTGATGAAGTTTAGGATGTTGAATGCACTAACTTATAAATAGCCTATTCACTCTCCTCTTGAAGACTCACACATCGTAAGTAGCTGGGAACACCGACGCGAGCAAGTTATTCCAGTCCTTCATAGTGCGCATAATGAATGAAGACGCAAACCGCGTCATCCGTGCAGGTGGTACGTTAACCACGTAAGAGTGGATACCTGCCGTACGTCGAGTTGTTCAATGGAGGAATGGTGATGGGGGAATTAATTGGAACAATTCTAGCTGATAGGTTTCACACCGCTCACTGGACTACTACTGTATTTCACTCTCTTTGTATGTCTAAAAATAAACGTATGAATAAATGAATGAAATAATATTTATTCGAAGTTGGTTTTCATAAACTCTTCGAGCGTCAAACTACGTCGTCGCTTCAACAAATCCCTACCGTGAGTGGTCCCGGAAGAACAAGCGGCAAGCAACTCCCGACGAGTTTTTTTTCTACTCAGTTACAGGACGCACTTATGAAATGAAATCAAATAAAATTTATTTTAAGTTGTTTTTTACAAACATTTTTCGAACATCAAACTACGCCATCGATTCAACAAATCCTTACCGTGAGTGATCCCGGAAGAAGAAGTGGCAAGACACTCCCGAAAAAAAAATTTTTCCTACCCACAGTTACAGAGTAATCATCAAGTTTGTAATAACCTTTCCGCATTAGAATGCTTTTGACGTGAGTTTTAAATTAACAATATAGCATTCTGTCAATTGTAATGAAATTTTATTATAAATATTTCACATCCACCTATAAAAGAGTCCCCAGTTTTGTTTAGTCTGAAATTTGAAACAATCAGTTTAGCCTTATTCCTAGTATTAATATAATTTACAATATATTGTGATGCTACATTAATTAAAGTTAAAAATAATATAAAGTGTCTCTCGTAACAAGCGATGTTAAATGTTCAAAGTTAAAGAATATGTATAGAAAATATCTTTTATATATATCGAAATGAAAATAATTTCGAATAATAACAAATTGGAACATTGCGTTAGTATCTTATAATACATAATATGCCTATAAGCCCGTAGACTGCGCCAGATTCAATTTAAAAAATTGAGGCTGTTTTCTCATTATTATTGAATAATGAAGAAGACATTAGACATTATTTACACAGAAAATATTGCTCAAGGGTCGTTCAGAATAGTAAGTAAGTAAGCACACGGTAGAAGTAAACGGTAGCGCGAGAAATTTGTTAGTAAAATATGGCTTCGGGCGTATTGCGTGTTGGAGAGCGAATTTCGTCGGTGCCTTGTACCTATACAAAATTTCTCGTTCGGTTTCAATGGCTTTTGATGTACGAATACTATTCAGTTTTATTGAAAGCGATATAACTAAAGTTTGATTACATCGACCGAATGAAAATAATGCCTATTGGCCTGTATTCTGTAGCTAAGAATGATTAAAGCTTATGATTTTGAACGAATGTCATCGCGGAATTGATACATTTTATTATGTAACGGGTACTCACGATATTAAATATTGGCAACAAATACAAAACGTATCGTGAGTACCCGCTACATAATAAAATGATTAAAGTTGCTAATTCATGTGTCGGTATATACGAAAAACGAAGCCGGCGTGCAGCGTCGCGGCCCGAAAATCGATTGAATTAATTGCCATATGGTACGGAATTGTTGGGTTGGAATGCACATAGCCGTGGCTTCTGTAGCATATGTCAGACCTGCAAACGCGTGCATTCGGACGGATGAGTGACTGCATCTGGCAAATTAACGCAAATTTAGAAATCCGGTGTTTCCTCGCGGTAGTGCATTCACATTTCAATTGTTATTGTTGGGTCAGATCGATACATAACGAATTATAGCCACGCTTTGAAGTACATAGATAAAAGGAATCGTTCGCTTCTTTATGCATGAGGTTCCTTCGGGTTGCCGCTGTCATTCTTCTCTTTTCTTCCTCCATCTTTATTCCTTCGGATTGCTGCTGAATATCGTGTTGATGCTATTTTTATTGTTACAGTTTTTTCAAAGATTATATCTACAAATACGAATGACCACGACTCTGTACCGACGTCACAAGTAATGTATAGCTATGAGTTCCAAAAATAATAAGGTTCATAAATCTAGCAGAGTAAAAGCGATGTTGCGAATATACTTCTATATAAGGATTGCGTATTTGTTGTTTGTCTAACTTTTTTGCAAGTTAATATAATTATGCAATTAATTATCGATCAATCTAGTAGGAACTTTAAATAGTAGGAACTATAAATATTCCTTGGATTAATTTATTCAAACATCGATCACTGGGAGAATAAGAATTAAAAGAAAAGTATCTACTATTCAGAAGTTAGGTACATGCGTAGTGCATGGTGGAGACTTCAAATTTTACAAAATAGTTTTATCGTAGAATATTACCTCTTTTAAA
Organism: Megathymus violae; assembly: GCA_003671415.1. Lineage (NCBI taxonomy): Eukaryota > Metazoa > Arthropoda > Insecta > Lepidoptera > Hesperiidae > Megathymus > Megathymus violae. The sequence continues at coordinate 4,426,388 of PDGT01000009.1, read as the reverse complement.
CAATCTGAAGTATTTCAAAAATTCCCAGAAAACTATAACAAAATTAGAGTAGTTTACTCTTAAAATAGTTGTGTTACTAGGCGTTGTCTAAAACCAGGTTCATATTAAACCACTCCGTCTTTTCATTAGAATCATAGCAAAGCAAAAAAAACTCTGCATACTAGTTAATTTCAATTTAAATATTACTTGATATAATTTTTAAATAACTTTAGTTAAGCTTTTGTGAATTTAGAAACGTCATGGGCAATTTATCTAAAATCACAAACTCTTACTTACTTACTTAAGGATGTCGTCCTAGGTACATCAAACGGTATCTAATAAGTCGTTTGCCCCAAAAAGAATTAACTAACATATGTTGGGTTACATAGAACCAAAATATACCTATATAAACTTACGTGACCTGAGGCCATGTAACACATGTGAAGAGTAATTAGGGAAACTCACTGAGGGGAATTTCATCCTTATACAACAAATTTATAAATCGCATACTTTTTTAAAAATGTGCCCAATAATCCTGTGTATAAACCAGGGATGTTATGGAGCGCCGTAACCGTAACCGAAGCTATCGAATATCCGAAATAAAAATATATCCATAACCGTAACCGAAACCGGTAAAATATTATTCATATATCCGTATCCATATCCGCATCCGAAATTTGATATCCCTAGTATAAACTTCATAATTGATCTATACACACTTTTTTTTAATCAAAGGGAAAATATAATATAAATAGGGAAAATTAGTTTACAATTTGAGGTCACATCAAAATTATAAAGGACGTTAAGAAACAAAATACCTCTAGCAAATATTCTAGAATTTTCGATCCAATGTACGCACACCGAAGATATAGGAAGAAAAGAGAAAGGAAGTGTAGAATAAGAGATATTGGGAGGTATCATTTCCTTATGTATGGGAACCGCAGCAACAGCTAGACTTACCTGAAAATTGCAATCTCAGCCCAGTTTCATACATTGAACCTGCTTGGAATTTTTAAGTCACCGACGTGTCGATGGCGCCGAAAGAGATTTTATCTATTAAAAATCCTGAAAGAAAACCTAGGTCAATGCTGTATAGTGGATGCTAGATTTTGTGATGTAAGATGAAAATTCATTCTACTAAGATGTAGGTATATAAACTACCCACGGTTTCGAATACCGCAAAAATAACATCATAATCGTTAACTAACACAAATCTGATTCATGTAATCAAATTACGCTGTCAATATTACAAATTTACAAATTACATTGACTACTAAAGTTTAGGCTGTTATTGGAAACCGGATTTTTAATATAGACTTTTAGGCACCTGCGCGTTTCTAATGCTTGGACAACTTTTGTAAATACTTATCCACAACACATCATGCGTTGATTTCGAGATATCCAGCTACTAAGAGTTATCTTAATTATATTGTGACCATTATGTCATTATATAAAATCGCTATAATGTGTTAGCTAATTACGTAATTCAATTGGTGGGAAAAGCAACTTATTTTTTACAATGACAGTAGTCCAGTTGGTAGACTCGACTGACCAATAGGACCACTGTCATTACCATTCATGACAAGTAAATGTTACCTCGTGAAATATACATATATACCTACATATGTATATGTGTGCGTGCCACTTGCAATAACGCAGGGGTATAAGTATGTGTGAATTGACTAAACCAGTAATTTATTATGGTCGATACCAGGATGGATTCGTGCTGGTGGGCTCGGTGGCGGGGCAGCGATATTGGTCGTCCATGCTGTCGCTGGACGCGCGCATCACGTGCGGCTGCTGGACGCCGGACGACAGTCAAGTATACCTGGGAACCGCCTCCGCCTCGCTCGTCGTCATGGATGTACACGGCGCTATGGTCTCGCAAGTGAGTTTGTTTTGGTACAAATGCGTGGATGGGCTGGACTATTTTTTAATAGTAACAACTGGCAAAATTAAAGCAGAACGGATAGGCCACGTGGTAGTAAGCGTACACATGCATAATTTTCGACACCTAGTGTGTTATTGTCCAAGAAGGAAGCGGTATATAAACCTGCTTCTTATAATTTCAGGACTATAGATTAGTAAATTTATGATACGTTTTAAGCAACGAATTCTGGCATATTTAAACTAATTTAATTTTAAATGTTCGCTTATTCGGGTCAAAAATAGCTTTATTTCGAAAGTATGGATCATATCGATGAGGTTGCTAACCTCGAAACGTGCAGGGTGGTTAATAACTGGGCAGAAGCCAACGTGCACACCAAATGATGGCTCGCGCGGCTCTGGTGGGTGGGCAAGGGGTGCTGGCAGCGTTTCAACTATAACAACAAGCGATCTCCGCTTTATCTAAAACAAAGAAACTAGTAAATAAAGATGTAGTTCAATTACGACGGCGCAGTTTCGCAACAATAGGAATAGCTGCATTCACTGCTTTAAGGTACGTTTAGCTCTGAATTGTCAAGGGATTACTTGAAAAATGTTACGACAGCAAACAATACGCCTTTGGGAATATGTTTAAGTTTCTAGTTTCTACACGGTATAATTAATTTGTAAGTTAAATTTCCAGCGTAGAGACGATTATAACTTTCTTATTGATAGACTGGTCTCGCCTGGTAGTTGCTGGGTAGGCATTTGTAATATGTAACGCCAACATTAAATATGTACTCAAAATAGGGATGATGATTCCTTTGAAAAACGAGGCTGGAGTATTAAAAGAAAATATATTTAAATATTATGTAGCAATTCAGTGCCTCTTTAAACAAATGCACGTAACAATCCTGTAAAACTAGCGACTCTATTTTTGACAGATTACTTTTTTAATCTTTTTAAATTTATAAGAACAATAAATCCATAGGATATGATGATATGACGCTTCTAAAATCAATTTTAAATGTAGGCAAGTAGGAACTCAACAAATCATGCAAAAAAGAAATATCAAGGAAGACGAAATAATAATAAATAATTTTATCAGTTATGTCGAAAAACGATTGTTTGTAATATTCATTTAATGAAAAATAACAGTACGAATTACTACTTGCTTACTTGGAAAATTAAATTATATTATACTTTTTTTTCTACAATTTAATGAGAAGTATTATTGTAAAAATGATCGTCTTCATTGCAGCTGGTAATATACTTACGGTTAAGCTAGCACCTTTTTGAAACGGTAGTAGAAGCAAAACATTTTTAAATGTTTTAGAAAGCTAAATATTTGATGATATTACGTGGCCTCGTTAGTCTTGCCTCCCAAACGAGGTCCCATATCCGTTTCCCAGCTGACCAGAGCAAATCTTTTTTTACAAGTTGACAGCCCACACCTCTGTGACATCTGATAGTAAATGGTTACCGCCACCCATGGACTTAACTTTGACATCATCAATGTCGAAAGAATGTAAGCGGGGACCGCACTTGTCAACTGGTTCTCCAGCAATGCTACCGAAATATAAGTTACATTTCACAGTTCATTCTTGAAGAAGAATGATAGCGAGGCACGTTAAGAATCTTACCACCATATTTGCGTATTATTGAGATTGAACTCGTCCGATTGATCGTAGTCCGGAAGTAATAATTTATGTGTCAAAGCTGTTTAAGTCATTATATAAATTAGCAGAATCCCAATACCATGTTACATACAATACTTTTAATTACAGGTGAAGTTGGTTTCTGATGGCCGCATAACGTCCATGGCGTGGTCGTGCGAAAAGTTCAAAATGGAAGAAGGAGAGGACACCGGAGAGAGCACAGTGGGTCACGTACTGGCTGTGTCGCTGGGCAGTGGCGAGATCGTTCTCCTAAGGGGTCATGACGACGTCAGCCCCGCCAGGGTCCGCACCGGTATGAGGGGCAACACCCTTGCTATGGAGTGGGCGAATTCCCGGGAATTACTCGCCGTCGCTGGAACCTTAGAAGCTGGTGAGAATTAAAGGATCAGTCTACTCGGATGTAAAAGAAAATCTGTCAATTTTAATGATAATAAATGATCGGACTATAATTAGTTAGCTGCAGATAGATTTAGGGCAAAACAATTAATAAAATTACATAAATCTTCGTCTATGGAATCATTCTCATTTAAACTGTTGCTAGAACAAATATGACTATATTTTTTTAGTTTATTATCTTATATTAAACATTTTAAACCCTTAAATGAATTTCGAAAAAAAAAAAACATATACTTTTTGTATACGTAATATACATTCCTTTACATAATAATATGCATCCCATGCATGCATCCGGAGACGTATTAAAAAATACTTGTATTTTAATCCACCGACCCTTTTTTCACAGATTTCACAGGTTGCAAAACCATAGACACATTAAGTTCGATTAGAACTAGATCGATTTTATTAAATTCAATTTAATAACACAGTTGCTAACTTAAACGCAACACTGTTTAGGTGCGATTCAGCTAATGGTTTTCGTGGAAGATCGTTAAGGAAACATCTATTGTCAATGATGATAGATGATATGATTCCGGTTCCTGTTTTTCAGTTCGGATATGTAATATTACTAACATTTTGTCAGGGCTACGATACAACGGTGTACGACCTTACATTTTATGGGGTTTTGTCAAATACTTCTTCTATTCAAAGGCCGTGAGACGGTGATAGCTATTTATGAGCGTGTGTTCTATTATCGGGATCCATTCGTCAAAATAAACTAGATTGATTTGTAGATATTCCCACATTTCAAAGATATACGCGCGTATCTAACTATAAAAAACTATTTCGTATTTTTGTATATTTAATACAAATTATTATCGATTATTATTGTACATTGTGCATGACTGGTTTACCGTGGATAAATTTAACGAATTTCTAAATGTAAAATTGATATTTATTGTATCCAGTAAACATGTATAATATAAAGACCAACGCAAATATTTTAGGGTTTCCGAACCGACATGGAATCCATACAATTTCGTCATAATACCATCCTAGACATACTCAGTAAGCTCAAGCTTAATTAGATACTCTTAGTAATAATCAACACATAACCTTCGATTTCATTGTAGAAACACATAATCTTCGATTTCATTTGAAATGCGAATCATCCTTTTAGGTACATAGGCATGAGTAGCTAGGAACTTGGGGATGTGTCGCACAAGTACCTACCTAGTTCTAAATCATTGGACACAAGCGATACCTAGTGCGATAATGTGCGCAATAGAATGAATAGTTTTATGTAATATCTAGTCTAATGAGGCCTGTAGTCTTGGACTTGGCCCAATAGTTCTCAAGATGCATATTCTTACTGAGCGGCCACGACATAGGGTGACGTGTCTTGCGAAGCATATTGCATTTTACGATCAGCCATGCCATCCACGTCCGACTCGTAGGTATGTAACACAGTACTTATGTTGGAAGCCAATACATATATTGTTTGATTCGCCCACCAAGCGCGTCTGGCATCTCTTTACCGATCCTGCATATCAGTATCGCATCATAAAATACATAAAAAATATTTAATGCAGGTTCGACTTTGTTACAATTTCGTTATTAGATAGTATACACTATGAACGAAATGACACACTCAGTGTTGTATGTTTGAAGCAGTCACTCTCCTCCACATCTGTGATGAAAAACAGAGCTGTACCTAATTACAAACGTAATTATTCTCTTTTCCTGAGTTTACGTCACTACAACTCAACTAGGTACTTTAATTCTGCGCACATCATGCGGCTTAACGTCTGAGTAGGTACATATTATGTGTAAATCTTTAAAGCGGTAAACAAACAAAGACTATCGAACGATCGTATGGCTGCATAATAGCGTACTGATATTGCGTATGAGATTAAGAGGCCAATAGCGAATGTAACGGTGGAAAATATAACGCATTATAAATATTATTGTCATACAGGAAATGTAAAATATTTGTAACCGCTTTTCTTGGAACAAAGTTTGCTGAATATCACACATTCACATTTCACATAAACTATAAGTATATACTGTGTCGTTGCACCGAATAAAATTTTTGGATTTAATTTTCACCTCCTTCAAAATTAATTTTAAAATTTGCACTGGTATTAAGAACCGAAAATAATACAAATCAATACTGAAAACATTTTATTTTGATCGTATTGTCGCTAAGATTATCTTGATAAAATTTTTACAACAAAAATTCAACAAATATTGTTGTTTATTAGCTTCGGTAAACAAGCACTTAAAATTAATATTTTTTTTATTTCACAACAAAATTGTTTTTACTATAATAATTATTTCAGAGCCAAATGAACCTGAAGACTCACCACCGTATAAAAACGTTGTGAAGTTTTATTCCGACACTGGAGTGCTTATTTACACCGTGCCCATACCGTGCACTCAGGTGAGTGAACATTTACTCACATAAAGAGTAATACTTAGTGAGTAAACTGATACTATCAGACTTAACTTCTATAAATAAGTTTTTACTATGTGGTGTCGTATTTATTAGATATGCCTATGATGCAGTCATGTTGTCCAATTTATAAATTCTATATTACATGCGCAAATAAAAGAATGTGTAGGTATACCGACATATTTAACGTAGACGCATACGTTCCTTTGTATACACCGCTATTTTAATTTTTTGTATGTTTACGAAGAAATAAGTAGCTATCATACAGGGCATAAACCTCACATCACAACTCACCGAAGATAAAGGATTATTGAATACCTGAAACGAGGACCACTACAACGTATGGACCTCCGATCTGGAAGTGAGCGAAGTGGCGATATTCCACTATACGCACAATTGTATTGGCGAAACGTCTTTAGTGACAAAACTTGAATCATCATACCAAAACACAAGACCCGAAAGAGAATAATTGGGACGCGATATTTCCTCAGTCATGATCACCTCTCTCTCTCTCTCTCTCTTTCTCCTGTGTTTTCTCTTCGATTCCATTTGAGTTCGACTACAAAAATAAGTTCATGAACTGCATTATAAAAGATATTTTTTTCTTAATATTGCGGTAGCGCAAGTTCACTTAGCCCAAGATTGCAGTATTTTTACACCTTGGTTTCCAGGCGCGAGTAACAGCACTGACGTGGGGCCACGCGGCACGGCGGCTCTTCGTGGGCGTGGGCGGCGCAGTGTGCACGGCGCGAGTGTGGCGCGTGGTGGCGCCACTGCAGCTGCTGGCGCGTGTGAGGGCCGCGCAGGCGCTGCGGGAGCCGCGTCACGCCGCACGCCTGCCGCTCCCGCCGCGGCTGCAGCCTGCGCTCGCCAGCCTTTTTGCGCACACTATACGGGTAACGCAATGTTCTAAAATTACTAATTGACCATGATCGTACTGTGGCGCCCATCGATATTAAAATAAACTCTCGATACCTGTTGAAGTGGTCTAATGTGTCCAAGTAAGAACCGAATTCGAGAAAAAATTGTTTTTGAAAAAAATATATGTATGAGAAAAGCCTTCACTATAGCTGTACCAAACCTCCACCTTAATTATTGTTTCCATCTACAATGTAATAATCTAGTTTAAACACTTTTTCTCTTGCCGTTGACGTTACAAAGTCCCGGATCAGTTTTTCTCTTTACGATAGTATTGCAACGTCTCAGTTCAAAAATGTTTTTTCCTTTCCGTCTGCATTGCAATGTCCTAGCACAAACAATTTCTCCTGTTGTCTGCAGTGCAACGTTCCAGAATCAAGTGAGCTGCGTCGCTTCGTATCGCGTCCTCCAGGCACGGGGGCGCGGCTCCACTGCACCATGCTGCGCCACGACGACGAAGAGACTGGCGCTTACACTTTGTACCTGGAGCACCTGGGCGGACTTGTGCCACTGCTCAAGGGCCGTCGCACGAGCAAGATTCGACCAGAATTTGTTATATTCGATCCACAAGCAGAAGGTGCGCCACATTGAATGACTCGAGTATCACTTATGACATTCAAATATACTTATTCATTTAGTACGCCAAATTGCCACTGCATCAAATTAAATAATTAAATTTAAAAAATGCCATTTGATATCATAGCTCTAAATTGTTTAATGTAATATTTTTAACTGTAATAAAAAACATAGAGAAATACTGAAAATATTATAAATGTTGTAACCGCGTAAAGACATACTTATATTCATATTCTATGGTAAGTTATTTGGTATTTGACGAGTAAGGAGCGCAAGGTGCTGTGATAATAATAATAATATTAAATAATAGGTGGGAGACAATTGGATAAGGAACTATAATGATCGTAGAACGATTGTTCTGAATCTGCAACTATTTTTAGAATCGAAACGCTAAAATCCTTCATGGTGCATACGTTTTGTTTTATTATACCTACCACAGACCAATAATTGTATCATAAACATATTAAGCAAGTTATGATTATATTTTTTATTCACTTGGTCCGCGCCATTTGACGCTGATTCCATCGTTTTTTAGTAAAGAGCTCTCTGAGGTAATTAGATTAAAATTTAGACCCTCGGAGACCAAACAAAACATGTAACTAACTACTATTAAATTTTTCCTAGTACAATTAAATATGGCAAAAAGTAAAATTTTTAATGGACATACGCGTAGACAGTTTGTGTATTTTAACCAGTTTAATAGTGATTTCTACAATCTGTTGTTTTGGCGTTAGGTTGCAGACATTCAATCTATATTCATACAAAACAATATAAAAAAATATTAAAATCAAATCCTACTTTTTATGATTTTTTTTCTAAATTTTCACCCTGCTAAATATCTTATATAAGACATTTTTTTTCCTCGTTATAAAATTAAAATCAATTAATTAAATTTATTTAAGGAATAATATTTGAAAAAACTGTATTAACATCATCATAACATCAAGTTTCACCCACTACAAGTTTAAAAAATTTTTAAAAACTTAAGTGGAAAAAAAAAAGGATTTTATTAACGATTGAAACTCTGAACAACATAATTATATAAATACATATTGGGAGTGTAACTTAATAGTAGGAATTTAAAAAGGCAATTCGAGTCATATACAACCCAGGGCAAAGGATTCACTTAGAGACCTTTTTAAAGGAATCAAATGTATTAACATCAAACAGCATCACAATATAATATTTCTATGTTTAAAAAATAGTGATAAATGTGAAGCTTAATATACATATAAATAGACAGTGAGAATTCTCTATAACTCTAAGTACAAAATATTTAGTTTGGTCTAAGTTTTTGTAAAAACTTACTTCAAAAATATTTTCCGTGTAGTAAATACTAGTATTTGAAGGTAGTGAGATGTATGATATGTATAATTATTTAATATAATAAAGATCAATGCCCCAAACAAGGTTACAAGGTTCTACAAGGTGTTTATAGTATATTTTTAGATATAATTATATTATTGTTTTTCTATAGATGGTGCCGCCACTGTGGTTGTGCGTGAGAGCAGCAGCAGCAGCAGTAGCAGCGGCGCGAGCTCCGGCCGA
>PDGT01000009.1:4312979-4413991 GCA_003671415.1 Megathymus violae | reverse complement strand
CCTCCCCGCGCCCCGCGCGCTCCCAGCCGGCGCCTGCCACGCGACGCCAAAGATATTCCTCAGCCTCGCCGATACGGTACGTTATATTTCACTAAGAAATTTACTTTTCTAAACATAATTCGACCTGAGCCTTCAGTTTTGGACAACCCGTTAAACTGAAACAATTGAAACTAATAAAATCTGGTATTAGGAGTTCATTTAAACATGTAAAAAAAAAAAGAGTTGAATGAATTTATTAAAACGTGGGTAACGTGAAACGTCTTTCTGTAAGTATCTATGAACATCAGAATTTTCTTCTCGTAGACAACTGCTTAACTCACCGCTACTGAACCGGCGCCGCAACAAGAAGCCTTCGGAGAGCTCCGACGACGAGTACTCGAACGGCGGCTACAGCGAGGTCAACAGCAAGAACTATCGCGACCTCGAGAGCTTCCAGAAGGCGCAACTTAGGAATAAGGTCAGTTCACGACGGTTACTTAATAACTTATCAATTAAACTATTATCGACCTACTCATTCTTTAATTTTTAAAATGGCAATTTTAAGTTATTAAACTGCTTGTATTTTTAAAAATATGGTAAATTTTTGGTCCTTTGAGCTGAATTTCAATTACAATCAAATCTGACAGTTGAAACGCGCCGGCGGCAACGTCCCTGCACCAGCTGCCAGCATGGGCGACAACCGCAGCTCGCGGCGGCAGCTGGTGATGCACAACAAGGCGCCCATGTGGAATGAGAACAGTCAGGTCTACCAGCTAGACTTCGGAGGCCGTGTCACCCAGGAGTCTGCCAAGAACTTCCAAATTGAATACCACGGGAAACAGGTCACGTTTTGTATCGAAATTACTAGCTTTTTATGTCGATAGTTGATAAACGAGCGTATGGGCTGATTATGGTTGCCGAATAGATGGTGGATGGTTGGTGAGTGGGCACCACCGTTCAAAGGAATTCGTAACACCGAAGGTTTATCGGAACGGAACGTTAACGGAAGTAGGAAACTTTATGATCGATGTTAGAAGGAAGGTAGTCTACCAAAATGCGTGGGTACCGTCAAGATTAAACATAGGGTGCACGAGTGAAGGTCGAATTGGGCTCGATGATGGTTGATGCTCCTTACACACCAAAAGGTTAATTAAATACAATGCAAGGGTTACAATACATAATTTACATCTCCACCCCTCTCTCCCTCAAAAGAGAGACCTTGTATATAATTTTTTTTTTTTTCTATCTATCTATTATTAGTAGTGAATGTATTTCTAAACCAGTTCCATGTCCAATAAAGAGGTTTTGTTAAACTGACAGGTGATGCAATTCGGGCGCATCGACGGCAACGCATACACCCTGGACTTCCAGTACCCGTTCTCCGCACTTCAAGCTTTCGCGGTTGCGTTAGCGAATGTGACGCAAAGACTTAAATGAGCAATGCCCATTGCTAACAGCAGAAAGTTGCGCTCCTACGGCTTCTACAACCGTAGCGGGCTGTAAGTTTTCTGTACAACGCGACGTGATTTCATAGGACGCTATTGCCGTATCAGTGTTATTTTTTGGTGTCGACGAGCAAACGATCGATTTGCTCCATCAACGCTTACAGTGCAGTTCAGTGCTTGCAGATCCCGCACGCACCCGGACGACAACCAAAATTACTCCCGCTCATACGTATGTACCTACACGGCGAAAGATCGTATCGCAGATTTGTTAGGGTAGGGTAGGTACACGATCGCGTCGCCCGGTACTCGGTCGTTATTGTTAACATTATATCCATAGCTGAATATATATTATATACGCCCTAACTTAACTAAGTTGTCCTGGATTTCATGAAATACAAACTCACCGGTCTACAAGTATTTTGTACTCGTGTTTAGATAGGTAGCGTTGTAAAATATAATACATTATCAGGTCCCAACGCCGGACGGACGAACGTACCGATGGCAACGGGACCACCGGCAGGAGTGGATCCGTGTAATATAATCAGTTCCATAACGTACTATAATATAGGTAAATACAAATGTCGAAAATCTACAATAATTGTGGGCACTTGTTTAACATATTGTCGTTATGGTATTGGCCTACAGCTCTCAATATAACTTGAATGTTACTTATACTTATTCTTTTATCCTACATTAGTCACCAAGACTTTTTTACGTACGTACTTATTTGAAATGCGGCCGGCATTCAAAGGCACGTGTTTTAATTTTCATCTCATTAGGTCGAAAGGGTGGGTCTCTTTATTGATTGAAACCAATGAGAAGAAGCGCTTATATGTCATATTTTCTGTAGTGAAGGCAGCAGCTGTATCCGTCACAGGACAGCTAAGGAAATTTGTTTGTTATGCCTTCGAATCCCTAACTATGGTTAAAGTTAAGAACTCCCTACACTAGTGATTCAATTGAGTCCTTCGCTTGTTCGGGATTCACACTCGACGATCGCACCAAAAGCGAAATTTGCTCCATTGCTTAATAAATAATTCATGGACCGACAGTTGAATGAAATTAACACAATCCCGCCATGAAATGGATGTTCTCTGTCGGATGCGTGTTTAATATTACAAATGCATCGCGTTCTTTTAATACTTTTCATTAATTTACAAATTGTTGATTTATGTATTTACTTATATACCACGGTTATTGTTTTCTCCGTCATTAACAAATTGTTTAAAGCTGTTCGTTCGAAGGCTTGTCTTGTTTTCTTATACTGTAAGGCTAGTACACAATGACGTCGGCTGGCGTTACCTGAAATATTTATAATTCACTGTTTCTGTATGAAAAGTTAATAGATTAAATGTTAGAATGTGTGTAATTTATTGTCATTATTAATATTTCGTCATAGTGCACATTAGCCGTGACAATTAAATTTTTTGAATGTTAAAGTTTTAACGAGCACATTTTAAATGATTCCTTGATGTTGTTGTACTGTGTGTTTATATTTAAATGGTATTGTTACTGTAAAATGTAATTATTTCATATTCTTTCAAGTACGTTGTTAACATAATATTATAACTTCCCAACTATGATTCTTCACCGAAATGTGATTGTGAAATGAATGCCATAGGTAGATTGTGGCACGTAGGTCCGGCAAACTTTAAACCAGAAACCGAGGGGGTCAGCTATTTCACGGGTTAATTATGTTATTTTTTCGGATTACCTTAAGATCCTAAAAAGTTAACAATTATTTTGAGGGTAGTCAACCCTATTTATGTCATCAATTATAAAAATTCCTTATACATATACGACGGACTGAGCTTTGCTCTTGTCCAATATTATTATTCATATTATCTGGGTTAACCCTTATTCATCCGTATAAGAAATATATTTTAAGAGTTTACACTTTTAGTAATGATAATAAGGGTTACCCCCAAAACCTGTCGTTACTTATCCGAATAGATGATTTAAAAACCGGTTAACCTTTTAATCTGTTTATTCGGTCTCTGCTTTAAATGTTCAAATGTGTCATGTAAACAGGTTATATCACAATTATATGGGAATACAAAAATGTAATATCTTTTCAATAAGCGAACTTTATTTTTAATATTTCAGGTTCATCAGAAACTAGTAACACGATAAATATTTTATAATGAAGCGGCGTGTAGATTCCCTTTTAGTAACGTACATATCTGTGGTTAATTAAATGATTAATTATCGTTAAAGTTTTAGAGGGCAAGATTTTATAGATCTCGATTTGTCACTCATTCTTTTAAGACTGCACTTTGTAAAATATTTTTATATAGTAATTTCTACGAATTACATTATTAAATTGATGTTGTGCAAATCAATTTCGTCGAGTTCCTTTGTGATATGTTGCGCTTCTACATCAATGTTAAAATGTCTCGAATGTACACGAAAATGCTTTTTGTGTAAAATGTTTGTTTTGTCGGTTGTAAATACCTGTTATAGTCACAGTGTAAATAAAACTATTCTCCAAACAATAAACAGTTATTATTCAAACAATATAAAAACAATTATGATCGCTAACAAGCGTTCATGAGAGCTGTCGTTGCCTACCTAAAGTTGAGGACCTCTGGCTGGATAGCGTTTAGCCACCCATTATATTGTAGGGTTTTATACAGCTCTCTTTCCATTTACATATTCCAATTGCAGTTAACATTCTGAAAGTGATTCTGGATTTTTATTAATCAACTGTGACCAATATCATAAGTTTCGAAAAGGAACCACTCGACTCGACTATGAAATATTTGGAGAAGCTAAGGTAAGACAATTTCGTATCATGGATGTTCAACCTGAACCCCATCTGGGGCGTGAATGACTACTGAACTGTTTAGACAGAGATGCAGCATCCCTACAACACCAAAAATGTTTTGGATCGCGGTACACTAAAACATACACTGGATAGATTATCCTAATTGCATTTTCATTTGTAGAGGCAATTCTCGATAGCATCATTTTCAAAAATTAGACACTGATGTTGAGACTGACCAAAACGAAGCAAATTTAGTAGACAGACAATAATTTAGCCCCCTTCTATATCATGCACCAAATTGTTATATTATGAAACTGTCAATTAGTCAGGTACAGCTTATCCAGTGTATTTATATTACAAACAGCAATGTCCTTATCTATTTAATATCTATGTGCCATACAACCTTACAAGAACACTTTCCTAACAGCTGAAACTCATCGTATCATATAAATGAATAGATCAATATCATACTCATAAATTATACGTAAAAAAATAATATAAAACTCATACAACACTGTATTATATTGTATGAATATATTTATGTATCTATTGACTAAAATTTATAAATTAAAGGTTCCCTGGTTGAGGTCGCTGCTAAAGTGATAAGACAGCCTGTTACGTAATGATCTTTTTCTTTTTGTATTTGATGTGCACAATAAATTATATGATAGTAATAATAATATTAAATTATACATTAAAGTGTAATATACTAAATTTAGAAACGCGGAGTAATTTCTGCTCTACGAATAGAAGTCCAGAGAAACTCAACTCCTGTTCGAGCACGCACCACTCTGGGTGACTGCAATGCGTGTCAAATGACTACTTACTTACGCATTTTCTTTTTCGGCGTAGGTCGTCAACAAGTTATACCTCAATGTGGCACTAGATTATTTTAATTAAAATGGGATGCGTATCGAGCTAGCAGTACTTACAATACATACGAGAGTATTTGTTTATATAGTTATCGTATTAAAAAATATAATATCAACTATATGAACTCGATTAAATTGTTTTAAAATATATTTATAATTATTATATAGGTTAATGATAAATATGGTTGTTACAGATCTTTTTATACAATATAAACGTTCGCAAAGAATATCTGCTCATGTATGACTGTATACCTATTATATCTTCGTTACATAAAAAAACGAAGTAGGTTAAAATTGAAATCCTACGTCGATGTGTATATAATAAGAACAATTTTAGAGATCCTTTGTTAGGACACTATCGGTAATTAGGTATGCTTCATAATACTACAGATTAGTAAGGCATGGAAATTTATTGCATCTCATGTATAACTTACGGTTATACACTGTTTAATAAATCTTGTAAAACTATTTAATGTTTCTCCATCTTCAACAAAACTCACTCAACATCATAAACATTTGTGAACACAGCCTAATATTTCGCAATTACTTTTATGAAGAGGTAATTATGTTACGCCATGTTGCTTTTATACTATTTTCAGTCTAAAAAGCATGGATAACGCCACACGCACTCCTTGTTAGGGATTGATTCCATCCGCCCCGGTGACGTTCTGAGGAAATTACTTTTATTGGCCACGTGAACCTCAATATTGACTTTAAACTTAGCCTATAACAAATATCAACTTTGATTTTCCATGTTCGATATCATCGTCTTATCAACTCCGTGAAGTTTAATTACACCTAGTTTGTTACAAACGTTCCAACCTACAATTTTATAATTTTTGGGTTGGTATGATGAAATAGATCGAGTATTATATATTTACTATGTGCTTAAAAATGGAATATGTGGTGTGGACACCGTGTTTTCATCGAGAACTCAAGGCGGAATACCATCTGAATCGTACAAACTATTAAGTAAAAAGGTAATTCATGTCACCTGGAACATTTTTGGTATTACCGAATGAAATGTTCTTACAGAAAGAAGAGCCCATTTCTTAAAACAAACTAAATCATCTTCAACTTTAATGATTTACGCAATAATCATTACGATGAACCAACATTACTGACATAGCTCGCGCAAATAGCCGCCTGCATATTATTCATAACTTTAAAACAATAAACATAGAGGTTATATGATATTGTTACGAAGATTCTCAAAAGGTCGGCCAAAAAGAGGTGGGCGGCCGTCTTACGAAGTTTCTGGGAGGGTCGACCGAAAACAATAGAAGCCATAAAAAACACAGGTAGTAATAACAACTACCTGGAACACTTCAAGCTACTTTCGCCCTTATGTCTTAGGCAATATGGTATGTACGGGATATCGATTCTATCGATATCCGGGTATTATTATTGACTATGCGCGAAAGGCGTAGAAGAGTCTGGAAGGCCCGGAAATCGATATAAATAATGGGCAGGGTCGCCCACGGAGCATTCGGATATCGAATACGGATGCGAAGAGTTCTCTTCTTACGAAGGGAATACCTGCGATTTACAAGTGCAACTGCGATTGTGCAAGTGAAGTAAAGACTCTGCGGAACTATTGAGGCATTTCATTAACCTGCGGAGCCTGTCATATAACTATTTATCCTATTATCATAGGATAACAAACTCTAACTCGATTTACTCAAAACATGACATTTGTGGATTGGAACGTTTTTCATAACATTATGGCCAATTTACAATAATTAGATAAAAAAAGGTAAAGAAAAATATAACGAGTAACAATGACAAACAAGCCTAGATTTGACAAATGTACATTTTTATTAGAAACCAAAAAGCTAAGACAATTAAATCACTGTGTGAGACTTCATAATTTTATATCTATATGAAATGAAAAAAACTAACCTGTTGAAACCAAACATATTTAACTAAATAGATAATCTATAATTCTGGGGCTGAATAAACTTATCTGTGTCGTTATCCCCGTTATATACCGACGCCGAATCTATCGGAGCCAACAGAATTATTTTCCTCTCGGCCCCATTGATGTCGCAATATCACCGGGACGGGTGAGAACAAACCCTTCTTGGAGCGCATCTACGATTGCTAGTCGCTGTAGCTTCCAATGTGGCCTGGAACATAGTCTACATCGTCCTCGTCTGATATATCAAGGTCATCTAAATCTTGAAAGAGGGACTCATCAACTTTAACAGTATCACCTGAAATTAAAAAAAATATGATTAACATATACACTCAAAACTTGTATCTCATCGTTTTTTTTTTGTAACAGTTGAGAGAGTATTTTATGGACAAAATTATTTTCACTGGTAGTACTAAAAATAAAGATAAAATTCTGCATTAACAAATCTAATAGCACAGTTAGAATATAACCAAATAACAAAACAAAATATGTAATAACACTCTTCATTCAAGTACAATAAAAGCCATTTGTTAGGCAGGGTGAGTTATGGCAGCTGAGTCAGTATTTTATATCCTACCTTCATGACAAGTTACACAAACATCTAATTTGTTGCTACTACACATCCTAATTGGTGTTGGTTATTATTATTAGTTAGTTGGTTATTATAATTAGTTAGTTATTATTATCAGTTAGTTAGTTTTTGATATTAATTTCAACTCAAGTTGAGTACTTTGGGCATTTCTTCAAGTAAACAGTTATAATGGTGTTAACTTGTTTGAACATGGGTATGCGACCCCACAACCTCATGTCCTGTAAAATCCCAGAGTATATTGCTCTCGAGTTCCCCACCGTAAGTACAGATCGCAAGATTAAAATATAGTATAGGTGTACTGAAAAGTTGACTGGGAGTGGATAGTAAACAGTAAATAATAGTGTACAACTTACCATCCTCCAAGAATTTCAAGTCAGATTCGTTAAGTGTGGTGTCTCTGAGGAACAGCTCCTTGCCAGTTAATTTATTTTTATCCTTAGCTTCTTTTTCTCGCTTGGCAGGGATCCCCATGTCAATTTCAAATTGCTTCCTCCATGCCAGGAATGACTCGACAGTCACTCTAGTGCCTTCAAATCTTTTCTACAACAATATTATATTTGAGTAGTAAGATAAATTAACACTCAACTGTGACCCAAGCTAGGCCTTGTATGGTTTAAGTTTTGCAAAATAATAAGTCACTTTAAAATAACATTTTTACATAATTTCTGGAAGTTCATTATCAAACCATTCATTAGAATCCTACAATGATATAACTTAAATTCAAAATGATATGGTA
Source organism: Megathymus violae (assembly GCA_003671415.1). Taxonomy (NCBI): domain Eukaryota; kingdom Metazoa; phylum Arthropoda; class Insecta; order Lepidoptera; family Hesperiidae; genus Megathymus; species Megathymus violae. Next base: position 4,405,682 of record PDGT01000009.1, on the reverse strand, counting down.
AAAAGTTGAAAAATAAATAAACAAACCAGTTCTGCTTCTTCTTCTGCCTTCTTCTTTGCTAGTAACCGTTCTTCTCTCTCTTTCTTAATAGCATCCCACTTCTCATTAAGCCACTCTTGTCCTGAGGACACCAGGGTGAATATCATTACCATGCCAAGATTTTCTTCGCCCTGGAAATTTATAATTTAAAATCCGATGTGTACATAAATTAAGGTACTTTAAAGTGTACAATTTGAGAATAATATTTAAAGCTTTAAAGCAAATTTACTAACGGAAAAATTTAGAAATGAAATTTTAAGGGAATATTTTTTTATCGTAACTCATATATATTAAATAACTACCTGTGCCGTCAAGTAAGCGAGGAGTTCATTTTTATCAACCACATCATCGAAGTTTTCTTCGTTATCAATTTCAACGAGCGGTAACTCATCCGGATATTTGGGGGTATACGTGAACACCAGTCGACATGCCAACCCGTCCCCTTCATCGAAGCCTTCTGACTTGATTGGAATTGAAAATTTAAAAATGGGCTTCCTTTCCAAAACTAAAAATTAAACCAAATGTAAAAGACTTAAAAGTTATATTTTTATTAGTATTATGTACGTTTACAATTCACCTACTTTCCATATCACCATAGTAAATAGATTCGAGCGCTTCAATCTCGCTTGATTGTTCATATTCGTAATCCATGTTGTAATTATTTTTATAACGTATTTTACCGTAAAATATGTTAAGGTCACAACATGTGTATATTTCGTCAATTTCCTTTCAATTTCATTATCTAAATGTTCCTATTATAGGTTACATTAGCAAATGTCATACTTATAATGTCACCTGATTCTTTCTAAATGCTTTAGATCTTTGACATTGTCAAATATCCAGTTTTGTCACTGTCAGTCTAACTCACTCTATAACAAAGTACATTTATTAGGGATGTATAGATATGAAATTTCGGATCCGGATATAAATACGGATATTTGAATAATATTTTACAGGTTTCGATTACGGTTATGGATATGAAATTATTTCGGATTATTTTGGATACGAAATTGTTTCGGATAATTTCGGTTACAGATATTATATGATTTACGGCTTAGAAAAAATATATAACGTATTTACAAAGTTTGACTTTGTTTCTAGGCTTATGTGGTATTATTATAATCACAGAAAAAAACAAATTAAATACCTAATAAAAACTGTCTAAAGTGAGAACGATGCGGCTAATCTATCAGCTCGGTCATCGTAAACGTGTCATAACGTGCTTTATGTAGATTTTGGCCCTATCCAAATTTATCCGAAATTTTTTTATCGGAGTTGGTTACGGTTTCAAATATAATTTTATTTCAGATATCCGATAGTTTCGGTTAAGGTTACGGAGCTCCATAACATCCCTGATATTTATATGATAATAAAAGCGCACCCCGATTTCGTTCGGATTAAACAAATATCTACCGTAGTAAATATTAGGTACTATCCATATTCATTTCTGAATAGTATAAAACGTTATATATATAGCCATATCAGTATATGTCTACTGTCGAATATAAAGAAATTTCAAATTGGTTTGTAGTTCCGGATATTCCGTCTACACACAAACAGAAATAAAATTCGCACTCTCTCTTCTTAATATCAGTATAAGCATGAAATGTCAGATATATTGTCATATTTCTATTTATCCTATAAACTATCGTCAAGGTATTTTCCAAAGTAAAGATGAAAGATAAATTGTCTCATACTCTTAGTAGAAATGTTTTATACAAGTAAACATAGGCAATTATAATACTTTATACGACAGATTGGCTAGAGCACCCAAATTACATAAAATATATAATTATCATATTTTTACTATAAAATTATTGTTAAAAAACTTTGGTTTTACTATTTATAACTATTTATAACTTTTTATTTATAACTAGAAAATTGCCCTTGTATCGCTTCAGAAAAACTGCGTTTTACACCTGCATTGTTTTAGGACTGGATTTTTAAGAAATAAATTATTAATTTATAACTTTCTTATTTATGGACGGATTGCAATAAACGAACTTTAAATATTAAGTGATAATAAAATAAAACCGGTTCATTTTTTTCTGAAATTAGCGCGCATAAACTCAAAGATAAACAGACAAGTAATCAGGGTCTTGGCACTCGGTACATTGAATTTGTTCTATTGTTTTAATAGTAAGATCAATTTGCGTTAGATGGCTTTGTAGACATGTTAAGTTTTAATTTTGAAAATCTTTTTCAAAACCTATTTATTTAATGTAAAATAATATTTAAATTATATAAGAGTTTTTTACGTGCTTAATTTATATATAAAAATATATGTAAGTGGATTGCACAGCGTACATATATTTTTATAACAAGTGCCTGGAACGAAAAGACGTTTTGTTCGATCAGTTGACAGTATTAAATTGTCAAACTTTAGCAACTAATCTGTCAAAATCAATTTATTTCATTCTGTTTCCGATTTTATTTTATAAATGTGCTCCGTTACGATTTTTGGTGATATTTTTAACGGCTTGGCGGTCTACTGGACTCCGAAAACTATGCTATATTTGACCCTCGTAAACTATGCTGGACTTTGCTGTGCTCACATTTTGGGATTTTGTTGCTTAGAAACATGACTGATTCTTTTAGAATTTGTTGTACTACAAATTGTGGTGAAACTCGTAAGTAATTGCATTATTTTTAAAAACATGCTTTACTTGGTGTGTCAGAATTAAAGTAAAACCTTCACACATCGCAATGAATTATGTTTGACATCTACGATACTCATTCGAAATATTGGCATACTTTTTTTGCTTCATGGTAAATTAAACATTTTGTAACGTGCATTTTAACAGCTAAATTGTACGTAGTCCAAGTTGAAAAGCAAAAGTATGGTCCAGCTTCTACCAGTCTTCAGTTTCCCCAATATAAATTATTATAAAAATAAGCAATAGTTATAAATATAGATTGTATTGTTTTTAATGCATGTTAAAATCATTTTGTTTTGTTGAAATAGTAGGACCACTATAAGGATTTATCTAAGCAAATATTGTAATTCTTATTGTATATTTTACAGGTATTGACAATATAGTTTGCATTATTTCCAAGTTCAAGAAAAGAAACTAAAAGATTCAATATGTGGGTGATTGTAGTAGGCAGTTCCATTTCTACATTGGATAATCAATTTATAGTTAAAAATCTAAAGATTTGCCACAATCATTTTAATGATAAATATTTAATTTCGTAAGTTAAAATTTTTAAACCCAGTATCGCCAATTCAATTAATGAATATGAAATATGAATGTATTAGATTATTAGTATAAAATGTTCCTTCATGAAGTACATGATGTAAGTTCATTTACATTTTACTTACAGGGTTTCAAGTAGAAACAGTAGTTATGAGAGATATAACAAATGTTGTTTCGAGTGATGTAGAAACTTCTGTCCCCTCCACATCAAAAAATTATATTACAGAAACACCATGCTCCAATTGTAAATAAGATAAGTGCTACACTATGTTTAGATCCATACAAGACCTTTTTAAAAACTTTGGAATACAAAAAACCTCCCTGAATTTAAATTATATGCTAGATCATATAATTAAAATTTTAATTAAAAAGTAAGAGACCATAGAAAATTGGCACAGTTATATTACATAACTGGTTACTTACTAAGAAAAACTAATAATTGTTTTCCTTGTATATCTTGCAAAGAGTTTTTTTTTTGTGACAAAAACCAAGATATTCAATATATAAGAGTCAAAGAAAACAAAAAAGCCAACAATGTCTAGAATATCCCCCAAAATGTCTAGTTAAGTTTTTTTTCTCAAAACCAAGATGTTATAATATTTGTTTTGAGTAAACATTCTAATTTATTTCAAATAAAAAAATTAGCTAAGAGTTATATGTTGAATATAATACATTTTATAACATGCGAGAACATAAATAAAAAAATATTGGTTTATGTATGACTTAACCATCAATGTCTTTATATTTAATAAGTGTAAAGATATAAATAATATAATGAAAGGGTACCAAAGAGATACATCATACAAAATGTAGCAAAACAATATGTATTAACAAGACAGAAAAACTGCGAAATATATTATTTTAAATAAAATGTGTTTTATTTGACCGTATTTTAAAGTAAAACTGCAGTTTTAAATTTATAGTGTTTATAGAAATTTAAATTAGATAATCACGATAAAATCAACACATTACAATTAAAATATTGTAATTAATCTATCTTGATTTTATCGTGATAATCTGGGAATTAATAAAATAAAATATGAATGAAGTATACCCCTAAGCCACATTGGAATATTAGTTGAGTCAATTACCGTTAGACGGCGCTAGTATCATTTTATCGAGAGGCACCTCTATACCCTATATATAAGTTACTCTATGCAAGAAATGTAACAACTATTGTTTTGAATTATTTTGCGTTAATAAGGACCACTAATAATAAAACTCGGGTAGAACTCAAACAGATATCTCATTTGAAATAAAGGACCATAAAATTCACACCAGAGTAGGAGTAAACTTAATTTAGTACCACCACGAACGCTCTATAGAAAAAGAAATATTACGTTTGAAGGAGCACAATTTTATAACAGATTACCAAACGAAGTTAAAAATGTAAGAACTATACACCAATTCAAAAAACAATTAAAGCTGGCTTAAGGCAATAGATTTAAAATTTATGTTGTATATTTTCTCATTTAAGTGAACAATAATACCTTAATAATAGTTTTTCTAATATATCCGTTATGTACAGAAAGCGATTGGTTAAAATTTTATTGTACGTATAAATATGTAATATTAACCACTCCTTATTATATTAAAACTACTACCTTCATTGATTACCGTACGAAGAGTTCAACTAGAAATATACCTAATTGTGTTGTGACGCGTTAGCACGTTATAGGTTTCATACATTTGATAAGGTTGTAGTGATGGTGTGCCGTGGCACGTAGGTCAGAACTATTTTTTTTTCCTTCACATGGCGTTTGCGTAGGTACGCTCAGCCAAAGACGGGTCAGAACTATGGTAGCGACAGATGGGTCTCCGATTATCAGTGTCAAATCGCAGGATTTATTGTAATAAGATTTTATGGTTTATGGTAATTATAATTTTTACTTTAAACAAGTAATATAAAAAGAATTAAGGTCATTTCTTACTTTTCTTAAATAATTACAATTAATATAAAAATGTATATACATTTATAGTCTGCTAAATATATTATTATTTTTTCTCTTATATAAAACTAAAATTATTTATTTAAACAATATCTACATATTGTCCTTCATCGGAGTGCTATGCTATCTACGGAACGACATTGTGATTGGTACTAAAATTAATGCTACTCCATTAGTTTAATGAACGACTATCGTAGTTCCAGGCATGCCGATAGATGCCGTAATGAGAACTTATATAAGATTTTGAAATGTAGGATTTTGATACTTTATCTACCGATTTTTAAAATGGTAACACTTACGCGCGTGCCGAAACCATAGAGTTACATAATCTATGGCCGAAACGCTCAACACAGTTCTGGCTCTTACGGACCAACGTTCCGTTACGCATATGTATATGTATTTCCAGCCTTTTACTACTACTACGTAGTTCTATTTATTCTGTTTTCACTATGTACTTATTGCCTTTTCTACGCAATTGGAAGTGCCTTGATATTTTTATTAAATGTTTTTTTTCCACTTACATTTGTCGAATCACATCATACAGCTACCTAGTTCCTTTTGGTTGTAAAACAAAAAACAAACTAGAATTTTGTAAATATTCCCGCTTTATTTTACGTAAGAATGTCATTTATGGTCACGTGACTGACATTGAAGTCATCGAACTGACCAACCAGCAGCCAACAACAGCCAGCCAGCGCCATCGTAATTCGTAACCGAATCAAAACCATAGTTTGAGAAATGGCCGACGATAAAGAAGTGGAAAAAACGATATCAGAGGACTTGGTTGTAACCAAGTATAAGTTAGCGGGACAAATTGTAAATCGTAAGTTTCATCACTTATATTTTATGTTAAAATTTTGAAGTTCCTTACATGATTCAACGGATGTGAAAACGTTGGCTGGACGCGTGTCATCACCACGCGGACAATGTGGTGTCGCTACCGAAGCCAAATTATTTCTGTATCCTGACTTATTTATAACTGCACACTAATAATCAATTTTCTCATTACAGGTGTTCTAGAGCAAGTGATTGCAAAATGCGTGCCTGACGCGTCTGCGCGCGAGATATGTGAGTTTGGTGATAAATTGATTCTGGAGGAAACTTCCAAGGTTTTCAAAAAAGAGAAAGATTCCAAAAAAGGCATTGCATTCTCAACATGTGTTTCTGTTAACAACTGTATATGTCACTTCTCTCCAATACCCAGTGAGCCGGATTACATACTGAAACAAGGAGATCTTGCTAAGATGTAAGCAAAACTTAAATCAAGGTTATAAAGTTGAGCTTTTTATGATGTGGCTAGTAAGCCGCTAACATAAAATAAGCTTATGGCTTCAGTGTAGGAGTCCCTGTTTTGTTAATTCGTATTAAACATATGTCAGTTATACTACTGTATTCTTATAACACATGCCAACATATAAACGCGCCTATGTTAAGACAAAGTACTGTATAGGTTCTGCTATGTAGCTGTATTTTATTTATTTATTATTATCACAATGCTGTATTAGTATTTTGTTGTAGTGACTTGGGTGCACATATCGATGGTTTCATAGCAGTGGTAGCACACACAGTTGCAGTCGGTGGTGGAGAGATTACTGGAAGGGCAGCTGATGTACTCCTTGCAGCCCACTTGGCAAGTGAAGCTGCCTTGAGACTTCTGCGGCCAGGAAATGAGGTAATCAGCAAAATATGGACTGCTAATAGCATTTTAAGAAATTAAAATTGTCATATGATGTGTCTTGGAAATCATAGACTATTATGGACAGATTCTTTATTTGTTATCCCTGTGAAATATTTTAATATATCTTGATTGGAGAGGAAGTTAACTTATGAGTTTGCAGTTTCTTTTTTGGATAACATTACATGGTGACATTGGTATTTGTATAAGCAACATTGGTCACTTATTATTAGGTGAACAGTTTTGTTTCTTTACTAACTATTAATATAAAAATAATGCAACAATCTGAATGAAAATTTTATCATGGTGGTGAGAACATATTTTCTTATTATTGATATTTATTTACATAACACTCCTGTATTTTTAGAACTATGCAATAACAGATGTAGTCCAAAAGATAAGTGCAGACTATGGCTGCAAGCCTATTGAAGGCCTGCTCTCGCACCAACTTAAGCAATTTCGTATTGATGGAGAGAAGAGTGTAATCCAAAATCCTTCGGAGCTTCAGAGAAAGGAACATGAAAAGGCCACATTTGAGACTTATGAAGTATATGCAATGGACGTACTCATCAGTACAGGCGAAGGAGTGGTGAGTAAATTCTCAGACAAGAATGTATTGTATAGTTTTAAAAATAATTGCAATTTCTTTAGCTCATTTATCAAACCCCCAACTGTTTAAAATGATAGTAGAAGTATAAAATTGCATGCAGATGTGTGTAATGGTATGTTATTTATAAATTTATTTGGGTAATACCCACTAAAAAAATATTTAGGAACACAATTTTCATTTTTTATTATATAGCTTGAATGATATTTGTCATTCATTATAATTAATTATCTTATCAGTTGTCTACTGTTAATTTGATAATGTGTATTAGACCTTTATGAAAGGAAATATAATGCTATTATTTCAACAAATATCCAGCAAATTGTAAATAGTTTGTAATATTTATGAATGGACAAATTAAGAATACTGTATGATTAAGAATTAAGAATATGATATGAAACCCCTGATTTCTTTCCAGGTTAGATTTTTTATTATCAACCTGGCAGTATTCAGGGTATATAAAACTAGTAAATTTTCTATCTGAAATGATGAGTTATTTCAGAGGAATTGTTACTGATACTGCTAATACTTATTCTGTATTTGATAAAAGTGATGACTACTGATGTTAAGCAAGTATTAAATGTTTACAGGGTCGTGAAATGGATACCCGGTGTACAATTTACAAGAAAACTGATGAAGTGTACCAGCTTAAGTTAAAGGCATCTAGAATGTTCTACAGTGAGGTATATCCTCCTTGCATATATATAGTTATCTTTTTTGCCCTTGGAAAATATAATTGCAATATTATTATACTAATATTGCTAAATCTCTTGAGGGTATAGAAATGAAATGAGTTTGAGCCAATGTTTCTAACTTTAGATACATTGGTATAGATCATTACAACAAAAAAATATAATTAAATATAATATGCAGCAATATAATATGCCTAGGCATTTACCTATTACAATCAAAATGTTTATAATATCGTTAAAAAATAAATTTAGTATATGATGCAGTATGAGTAACATGTATAAAAAGTATGTACAAATATGCTCATAAAGTGGTTTTTACAGGTCCGCAACAAACATGGCTCCATGCCCTTCAATTTGCGCAGCTTCGACAAGGAGACTAGTGCACGGTTAGGCATTGTTGAGTGCGTCAATCACAAACTTATTGAACCATTTACGGTAAGCATATGTTTTAAACTTAAGAAATTCCTGCATGCCTTCTTAATATTTTGTTTAAACAAGTCAGTTATCAGTTTGGATATAATGGTATCAAAGTAGTGTTTCACTTACATACTTAAAGCTGTCTTGACTACAAATATATCATTATTTTTTTATTTGGTTTAATTCTTAAACTGCATTGCAAGTATTACTCTTTTCTCATTATTGAAGCTTACTTTGACATCTATGAAGATAATGAAAATCTTGGAAAATTGTGTTGCAGGTGTTGTATGAACGACCTGGTGAATTAGTGGCGCAATTCAAGTTCACAGTCTTGTTGCTACCTAGCGGCACTCACCGTATCACCGGCCTGCCATTTGATAAGAGCCAGTGCAAAAGTGACCGCACAATCAAGGATCCAGAAGTTAATGTAAGTTAATTGATTTTTGTCTTGCAGATAAACAGTTCCATTTTGTTAAGATTCAATTAAGTTCCTGTCAGAATTTATTAATGTGTTGTTTAAAACACTATATTGTTATCGCTCATATTAAAATATTGTATTGAAGTTTACCATTCTATAAATAGTGCACCCTGATATCTTTCAAAACATTCTTCTCAATAGATTGTTTTGAACAAGCACAGGGTATATTAAAGTAATCTTTTTGAGCTGAATGAACTATTATAGCATTTCAGTTTGAACTATTACAACAGTTACATATAAAATTTTCTTTTAATTTCTGTATGAAACTACTTTAAAAATAATCTATGTTTATTTATGTGACAACAGGCCCTCCTGAACTCATCTGCAAAGTCTAATAAGAAGAAGAAAAAGAAAGTTGGTGCTGAAGAACCCATGGAAGTGGAAACTGCTGCATAGTTAATGCATTGTTTATGCTAAAAGGGACTATAAAATTGAATTATGCGACTTTCCACAAATTCACTATACACAGATATTTTATTCATCTTAATATGGCAGAAACACAAAAAAAAAAGAAAAAACAATAAACATATTTGGGACTACATTTACTGACAAGCATTATAATGCAATGTACTTTATATTCATTTTTTATAATTCACCATAAGATTGGCAGTCTTTTATTTTTATTGTTAATGTTAAATGTTTATTTACAAAGTAATTGCCTTCTTGTGTTAAGTGGATTATTGTAAATAACATTCAATTGTCTACTGTTTTGTTAGTTAATAACTTAACAGTGTCACTATAATAAAAAATGGAAGATATTTGTACATAAGCAACCATTGTCTGTTCACCTCTGCTCAAAGAGAATTAACATATGTAAACACTTAATGTTTATAATACAATACAACTTAAAAAACTGACTATATAATATAAGAGCATTCCTCGAAATCGTAATTCAACCTTGTGACGTGCACAAAATATGTCACTCAATAAGAAATCAAAATTGTACAATTTTAAAGTTACATAATTTAGAACTATGTATTTATAAATTCCAAGTGAATTTTATGCTGCATGTTCCTAATTTCTATTGCTTTTTAACTGAAAATATACATCTGAAATGGTTTTAAGTAAACCTTCTTAAATTACATTATAAAGCAATAATTTCAAGAACACTTAAGCGCCATAAATAAAAATGTGTACTATCCGGCATCGCGGATTTACAAATAACTGATGTGAATTTACAATAATACAAAATTATTAAAGTAATCTACAGAACGAGAAATTTTGACAATTGGTATGCAATTAAGAATGATTTATGGAACAAACTTTTAAATATAAGAGAGTTGCTTCATGTGTGACCTTGTGAGAGGAATAAATCAAATTTTGCCTCGTTTGTAGGCTGTTTTGTACTTTTTCGTTTTTGTTTTCCTAAACCCTGGATTGTGTTGAATAATTCAATGACTTTTTAGGTTTTTATATAGAGGTTATTAGTACTATGCTTTATTTAGAAAACAATGTTTCGCGCAAGTATGTAAGTACATACTATTAGGAAGTAGACAGTTTGTGGGCGTTGAGATGAGTAGACTTGTTTATTTTGCCTATTATCAGTTGTCTTATGGTAAAGCTCACGTTGAATTTAATATAGTACATTAAATTCCCATGGATAAATTTAAAGAAATAAGTGTAGTCACCATACCCTTCATTCATTTACAGTAATTTAAGAAAAAAAAATGCATAAATTGGATGCCTTCATTAGTGCCTGCAAAAAGTTCAGTGTTTGTTTTTACAATGAAATTCCAAAGTTGATAAGATTAGAATTTTCAAGGGATGTGTTAAAATACAACTTTTATGTAAGGACACTGGTATAGTTGTATATATAAATGACAAGGGCGCCTGGAAATAACAGTACCATAGTTGCTTATGTGCTGTTAAAAATATTGTAATGGCCCTAACTGGTTATAAAAGATGTGCTGAGGAGTTTCTTCTCCTCAAGGTTAAAGCCCCTTTTCGAAACAGTAGAAGCACAAAATGATGTACATTAATTAAGTGTATTCATAAAATACTCAAATGAGTTTGGCAAAAGCCGAAGGGAGTAGTTTTAAAATCACAAATCGGTAAAAATAATAATAACTTTATTGGATTTTATTTAAGTAAGATGACATCCATACTATTCATTTAGCAACACCCTGTCCAGGGCTTTGATTTGGTTCAACTGGTTCAATAGCAGTAGATATAAATTCGTATGCCTTGGTTGCTGCATTGCTAGTGTGTCTGGGAAGGTTAACTAAAAACTTAAATGTTGATTTTACTCCACAGTTCCAATAGTATTTAAATAGATATGTCAACCGATCGCTTGACGGTAAGGGAGGAAGCTGAAACATACATTATATTAATACATGGTTAAAAAATAATATGCTAATCATTGTCCAACCACTACCCTTAAAGTGCAATGTTCACCTTATCCGTTTGCAGCAAAATCAACAATTTTTTTTACTATAAAAATAATGTGTTACAAAACCACTTGTCAATAATTAAATATAATCGACAACCTATCTTTTGTTAATAATTTCAAAAAAAAAAGATGAACCAATTTTTCGTAAAATTAATCAGAGGACAAGGTAGACATAACACTCATAAATTTTATCGGGCTTAAACTTTATCTCAAAATGAAAATGCCATTGTCCCCTATATTTTTCGTCTGCGGGTCCGCAAGTTCATTATGATGTGGTACAAACCTCGTACGGTATTTGTTTCTTGAAATCCCCAACATAAGGAGATACTCCATTTTCCAGTTCTTCATATAGTGCACTCGTTGTAGCGCTATCTTTCCAAACACCTTTATCGGCTGTATAATAAACTGCACTGCCAAGTATAGCTGATTTTATTCCGAATCTGAAAATCAAATATGTCAACAATATATAAATCTTATATTAATCATTCATTAATTTGGTAAATAATAAGTACACGAACTTGAGCATCTTCGGGTCAATCTATTAAAAATAAAAGATATTTAAAACGCCAAATTATGTAATTTTAGTCAATAAATTTTAATAATAACTTCGATTCGAAGGAGGATGTCTCTATTGTCAGGTTAGAAATGTCAAAATCAAACTGTCTTTAATGGCAAACTACTGACAAAATATATCAAGTGTCATCGTTATTTAAAACCTTCATTAAACGTTTGGTCTGTCGATCCAGACGTCATTTGACTCCGTTTGGCGGTAATTGACATTTCAAAGCGTCAGAACGACGCACTCATAGATAACGGTATACTAACCATAAATAACATGATGCACTGAGACAAAGATAAAGACTACTTCTGCTAAACTAACCTGAAATCGGTAAAAAAGTGTATTAAGGAAAATAAATTAGCTACATAACTAAACTAAATGTCCACCTGGAAGGTGAATATGTGAGCAAATTTATCCATCCGTTTTTTGGGAACATTTGACAACTTCTGAAGAATGTATTCTCAAGTTTTTCTCCATAATTGCATGTACGGTAGGAAATATTTATTAGGTTAGACGCACGCTACGCTCTTTCGTTTCAACTGAGCGTTCGTTCGTTGGACTTCGACGCCCGTCCATACTGAATTCGATATAATGGTTCAATTCTTTTGATGTTCCTGCCACGCTTCAGATCCTACAGTATAATATAATATATAATATACGCACAGGCCAACGATCGATCGTTAGCGTTCTCTAAACCGTCCTGACAGGACTAACAAAATCCATTCGTTTGTGTTCGTTGGGCCGGTATGTACGCAGCATAACAAAACACATTTTTCGGTTATCAAATCTAAAAAATTATACACCTGCTAAATTGGTCACACAGCCGAGTTAATAAATTTATCTTCAAATTCAAACAGAAATGTATAGTCAGTAGTCACTAACCAACTATTTTTGAGACTAGCAAAGTTCCAACAAAAGTCTGATATTATTTAGTAAATTATACACAGTGCAAATGTAATTGGTCTCTGATAATCAATATTTGATGTACCTTTGATAGATTATCTGGAGCATACCATAGAGAGAATGACAGCCTCTAATTTGTCTGAAGTTTAATGAGTCGAAGTAATACGGTAATAAGATTATGTTGAATAAACATTAAATTTGATTGATTAATTTCAATTGAATCAAGTTTAAAATTGTAGTAGTGGATCTTACTTCTGTACGATCTCTGATAGAAAGTACAACTTCAGTTAAAGAAAATATAAATATACATTTATTTTATTATTATAAATATGTCTCTTGCACCTGATACTACTGTAATGCAGGACACTGATATTCAGGATACTGGGACTCAGGACACTAAAAATCAGGAATTTCAGAGTATCCTGAATGAGAACATTCAGAATACTTTAAATCAGCAAATTCAAGACAATGATAATAATGACATTTCAACTACTGGATTTCATGGAATTCAGGATAGTAATGAGAATATTAGAGACATTGATAATCAGGACGTTCCGGACAGTAGTGAGCAAAATGATGATAAGCAGGATATCCAGGTTATTTTAAATGAGGAAATTCAAAGCAGTGATAATCAGGACATTCAAAACAACGATAATCAGGGTCTTCTAGACAATGATAATGAAGACATACAGAGCAACGATAATCAAGAAATTCTGGATAAACATAATCAGAACATTCAGAACAGAGACAGTCGGGATGACAACAATCAAGATATTAAAGAAAATTACCAGCAAGACATTCAAGACAGTGGGAAGCAGGACATTCATAACAATGTTAGGCAACACATTCGAAACAATGTTAGGCTGAACATTCAAGATAATGATAATTGGAATGTTCAGGACAATGATAACCAGGACATTCAGGTCATTGCTAAGCAGGGAATTCGAGACAATAAGGAAGACATTCAGGGCAATGATAAGCATGATGTTCAGGACAGTGACCATCTGAACAATAGTAATAACAAGAGCATTCAGGAAATTGATAGTAAGGACATTGAGGACACTGATAGTCAAGACATTCAGATTCCAGATAGTCAGTACATGCAGAGGCCAGATAGTCAGTATATTCAGGATATTGATAATCAGGACATTCAGGACATAGATAGTCATGACATTGAGGACACGGATAGTCAGGACATTCAGGACACGGATAGTCAGGACATTCAGGACAATATTGATCAGGCGAATTATGACAATGATAGTCAGGACATTGTGGACATGGGAATGTTAGAAGCTATGGAGGTAAACATTGTCAAGGACATTGTTGACATGGAAGAGATACAGTACATAGAGATGAAGAAAGTTGAAACAATTATTAATCACATAAATGATTGCTTAGTTCCAAAATTTGCAAAGAATTATGATGAAAGTGAAATTCATCCTGAAACTGACATTCGCAATAATAACTTGGATGATAAAATAAAAATTGTAATAGAAGATCTGGAAAAATTTGACTTTAATATGTCCCCTGATAATGAAGCTGTAGAATATGATCATCCATATATAACAAGTATTATATCATCTCTGTTAATTTTATTTAAAGAACTTTTATGCAGTTGCTCATGGAACTCAGATCACAGTACAGAATGCGCATTGAAGATAGATTATTGCTTCAATGTTAAGTGTGGAATAAGTCTGGAGGATATATTCAAGGAAAATGATGTATGTGATAGTCAAGCAGTCTATGATAAAAGTTTAGATAATTTATGTAAAAAATTAACATCTGATGATTTTAAAAAATATCCAGGGTTAATTGAAGTTTATTGCGATCTTGTGCAAAATGTTGAGGTAAATTGAGATTATGGAAATTTCCTTATAATGACATTAGTTATTCACTGACTCTGTCAGTTTTTTTCATGTTTCATGTTTAAGGGGCTTCTATCACTGAATCTGTGTCTCTAGTAATTGTGGTGCATACCACTGAACATATGTGACAATGGAACAGGTCTGTCCTGTCAGAAGTTGCAGAATTAAATGCTAGATACTCTCCCCTTTTTTGAATCTGATGGTATTCATCTATGGTAACAAGGATCTTTACCTGCCCAACAAGCTATTACTCTCTTTCTAATAGTTAATTGGGATAAAATGTTTTAATATGTTTTGGTTGCCAGTCATGAGCATGTTCACTTTTTCCCTCTTGTGCCACAACACCTCCGAGGTCACTGAAGTCTGATGTGCAGTAATGACACTTACACTAGGTCATGTTTATAATTGTTACTGGCAATAAAAATGAATTAAAAAAAATTACAATATTTTTGATGTTTTCTACATAGATAACTCTTATCATTTTCAGGAGTTGGATGTAACAGTGAACTCATTAAAGGTATTCCCAGTTACCTTGATTCTTATGGATGACTACATTGAAACAAACAAGAGCAAAGGATTGCTGTGTTGTGAAGTTTTATTAAAAAACGTGGTATGTTACATTTTGTGTGAAAATATGTCATTTTATGTTCTATTGATCCTCTGTTATATGACAATATGCAATATTTTTGTTGCTTTAATTTAGGATCTGGGCATTTATTTTTAGATATGGCTTCCAAATAAAAAAAATTGTTATTAAACTATTTTGTTTGCGTAGAACTGAAAGTACTTTTTAACATAGTTCTCTGGAAACACTTTTAACATCTATAATGTTGAAAAGTTTGTTGTGTATTTTTTACAACTTAAATATAAATACATATTTAGTCCACAGTTTGATATGCTATGAATGATTTTACTCATGTTGAGATTCACATAGATAGACTATTAGTATTTCACAATAAAAAATATCCTGTGTCATTTGTTGATTATGCATTCATACATATTAACATCTTCTAGTTTACATATTAAAGAATGGAATTTCTAAAAATAATCTTTATGTATGTTTATGTTATAAAAGGTATCTATTACATTAATTACACCTAGAATTTAATTGAAACTTAAGAATTTAAAAAACATTTACCATCTATTATACATACCTCTGGGGATTAATATTGAAAAAAAATTATACACTTATATCTTCAAAACATTCAAATAGTAGTTGCATAAAATGTTATGCATAATAACAAAATTTTATTTGAATCCATAAAAATTCATCCCCTATTTCAATGATTAAAACAAGGTTCTCCTTATTACAATATCAGAAATTAGATAAAATTAATAAGTTTCTTTTAATATAGTATTTTTTTTAAATTATAATGTATGTTTTATTTTCTTTTTCAGACTGCTGAAGATTTTGAAGATGGAAATTACTACGATGTCATATATTTAAGTATCCAAAGTACTTTTAATTATAATGTCATAGAAGTCACTGAATTAGGACTAGAATGCACGCTGCAGTTATGTGAAATACTTCCATTAGATGTAAAGGTATCATTAATGAAACCTACTTCAGATTATGTATAGTTAATTAAATATTATTTAGACATTAGATTCTGTTTTATGGAGGGATATTAAGCCACTTGTCGCAGTTGTTATTGTTATATAACAGTTGTTAAAGCCATATTTGAAGCCTTTAGTTTAATAATAATAATAATAAATTCTTTAATTCGACCAACTGAGGATCATATACAATCATTCATTCATGCTTACATCAACACTTACATAATAAATTAATAAATTAGAATTACAATTATATAGCAAAATTACAATTACACATACAATGTCTTTAAAAATAATAAATAAAATTAAATTAACATCAATAAATTCATAAGGAACATTTTAAAAATTATACGTTAAAATTACATGAACAAAATTGAATAAATTAAATATCAAATAAATTAAAAATTAAATACTTTAACTACCTTAAACAGGTTGGAACATTCACTACGCACACACACACACACCTATTAGGTCCGTGTGTGTACACCGTCCCAGGTCCTCCAGAGAGGGCTGTCGGGTTTGCACGCCAATGTGCCGAGGAGGATATTGGAGCTATTAACAAGCCCGTTCATTCCAGAAGCTACACGCTTGCGGATGATCGCGTAGAAGTTATCCACCCGAGCCTCCGCAAACATAGCAGAAGCACTGCAATGACGCGGCTTTCCCAGCACCGCCCTGAACACATTGTTGTACTGTACTCGCAGAGCTCTGAAGGTCCGCTGCGTATAGTCCGTCCACAGACTGCACGTGTAGAACGTCTGGCAATATGCTCTAAATAGGGTTAGCTTTACCTGCTCATTACAACGTGCAACGTGTTAAACCCCCATAGATTACTTGATAGTGACCCTGCCTGCCGAACGAGGGGTCCCGAGTTCGTTTCCCGACTTGGGCAGACATTTATATGACATAAATATTTGTTCTCATGTCAGGGGTGCTCGTAATGTCATACTTGTGTATGTTCATACCACCCGCAACACAGGGATTCCTAGTGCGGGAGTGTGAATGTGTGAAATGAAATGAAATAATATTTTATTCGAAGTTGGATTTTACAAACACTTTTCGAACGTCAAACTATGCCATCGCTTCAACAAATCCTTACTGTGAGTGGTCTCGGAAGAAGAAACGGCAAGAAACTCCCGAGGAGTTTTTTTTTCCTACTCACAGTTACAGAACGCACTTAAACTGGCTTAATATTAAACTCATGTCCAAGGAGTCTTATCCTGAAAGTAATCATCATGTTTGTAATAACCTTTCCGCATAAGAACGCCTTTGACGTGAGTACAAATTTACAATATGGCATTTCTGACAATTTTAATGGAATTTTATTATAAATATTTACACATCTACCCATGAAAGAGCCACCAGTTTTGCTTAGTCTGAAATTTGGAACAATCAGTTTAGCCTTACTCCTAGTATTAATACTGTGAACATTACTCTTCCTAAGAAAACTATCAGAGTATTTTTAACGTACATAATATTATCTAAAATATATTGCGATGCTACAGTTAATATATCAATTTCTTTAAAGAGATCTCTAAGGAAATCCCTAGGCCTGAGGTTGTAAATGGCGCGTACTGCTCTTTTCTGTAATATAAAAATCGACTTAATATCTGCAGCTGAGCCCCACAACAACAGACCATAAGACATCACACTGTGAAAGTAGCTAAAATAAACCATTCTTGCTGTATCTACGTCCGTTAAGAGCCTCACTTTCTTTACAGCGTAGGCGTAAACGTTTATTAAAAAAAAACTAATAGCCAATCATTTTAAACTTAAAAAAAATGCATTTGATTGGGTTTGACATAAACTATTAATTCTCCTTAATTACGAGGAGCGACCATGCTCTTTAAAAACTGCTAATGTATGAAATCATAAATTTAAAAGGTAACCTTAAATGAGAATGGTAATAGATATTTTTGTTTCAGGATGAAAAACTTGATGAAATATATACAACAGCGTTAGAACATATAAGTACAGAATCCAATTTGTACAAGAAGGCAGTGTTTTTTAAGTTCACCAAAAAAATTATGGAAATGTTAGAAATACGATGTGTAGCGAATAGTATGTTCAAGACTGTTATATGTGATGCCATCGAAAGTTGTTTGAATGACTCTGTTGCCGAAATTCTGTTGATCCCAAGTTTGGAGGTAATACATGTATTGTATATTTAGTTCCATTAATACATATTTAAGGGTAGAATATTCAGTAAGAGAAATTTAAAGAAATAGGTGTACTCACAGTAGCCAGTCTGTATATATATAGTAATTTAGTATTTATTAAAAAAAATTAAATACGTATAAGCAGAAAAGTGATACACACAATCATCAAACAAGAAATAGGCATAATTTGGTTACATCTGCATTTCGTCTTCAAAAGGTTCAGCGTTCCTTTATGGGGCTTGGAGTTCGTTTTAACAATAAGATTCTTAAGTCGTTACGCGAGTTGCCCATTGGAACTTTTAAGCGTCGCATTAAAACACAACTTATAGGCAAAAGATATTATAGTAAAGATGAGTACATGAATAACAAGGATGCCTGGACTAAATTAGTGTCGAAACCAGTTCCGCACAGGTTTAACTAAACTTTTGTAATTACCATATGTTGTTTAAAAGATGTGCTGAGGAGTTTCTTTCGCCGTTTCTTCTCCTCATTGTTAAAGCACCTTTTCGAAACGGTGGTAGAAGCAAAAAATGACGTTCATAAGTGTATTTACTAAATACCTATATGATTAAATGATTTTGAATCTGAATCTGAATCTGATCATCAGGCACCTACTTTAGACATAGCACGTGCCTAGTAGTAGTGGTAATGGATTTTTTGATGTATAGTTTGAACACAGATATTTGTTACAATAATTGCAGTCAGGCAGTCAAAATTGTATTTACCGCTCATTTAATAGAATGTCTATATTAACTTTTATTTCCCATTTCATGAGAACAGATCCATTTCCCCATAATGTAAGTTATGCCAAGTATGATCTAAATTTGTTCAGTGGTGTAAATGTCAACTTGGTTAGATCGATAACTTAGTCTAGTCTACCTTTTCTTTAGTTGACAATCCATCAGAGACAACCCTGATGTTGTGGATGTTCCATGCACCGATGCGGGTGACCACTTACAATCCCGTGGCTCGTTGGATCTATTGCCGGCTGTTATTATGTCAAAAAAATATATAAAAAAGTCTTTTCTAGTAAATCATGAGAACTTATATTCCTTTGATTATACTTGAAGCCGTCAGACCGAGTTGTATTAACAGCAGTTATACCAGAATTCTATGAGCAGTATAAGGACACTAAAGTTGAGCACTAACTCTTCTATAATTTAACATAGGATCAGTTGCTAACGCATTGAACAAGATATATTATTCGTAAAATGATTCATGACATTGAAAATATTTCTGTATATTACATACTGAAATTCTTCTTAACAACGGATATTCTTGTATTTGCAGTGCCTAGAAGAATGGATTAAATATTGTTGGCCCGTTTGGAAGCTCTCAGTAGACTTCAAGGTACTGTGTGCTTTGTTGAAATATTACAGCAAGTGCAATACAGGTGAAGGAGGCCTGCTTGCTCAGAAACTTATTGTGACACTTGTCTCATTGTGTACTCCGGAAGAGCAGAAACAGTTCACAATTCAACTTGCAGGCAAAGATGAAGATGACAACACTAAAATGGATGATTTAAAAAAAGATATTGGTGTTGACACCAATGTGGACTAGTGGACGTCGTGCGCCGTCAGCCGATAATTACATCGGTGTCAGCTGTCGATGTTGCACACGTGCGATAAGGAATAGCCAATTAGGAAATATTTAGAACCAATATACAATGCCTTAAATGGCTTGGGCAGATAAGGGTTTTTTCTGTAGTATAGTTTAAGGGTCCTAAGCCTGAGTGGCGTCATGCGATAATTTATAATTTTATACCGTTACTAAAAGTTATTTGTATATCAGCTTATTGAATATGAATTTGTTGTGAATACCTTAAATACCCCAAATTAAGGTGACTTGACTGAGATCTGTAATGATAACAGATCGTACATAGATGTTTATATTTTAATTATTGATAAAAAAGCATCAAAGCCATTTGATGGTAAGTGATCAGCCCTGTCCAAGCTCATCTGTAACATAAGCGTTGGAGATGCGTTGCCGGTCAAGATGGTAATACGTACACGTTTCTAAGATGGTGGCATTGATTTTCCTAGTTCTGTAAATTAGAATTATGTTCGTCGTTATTGTTTTACGAGATTGTTACTAATTTATTGCTATAGTTCATTTTCATTATTCAATAGCGCAGAAAGGATACGGTAATATTAAAATATTATTTTAATATGTATCCGATTTTAAAATATGTTCACGATCATGTTAAGAGAAAAGAGGACTCGTATAACAATACTCATTTACTCCTGACGCGTGCCGGAAAAGCGTAATACAAGCGACTGCCGTTTGGTGTTCTCGGTACCTACTCAAAACTGCTCCCAATGTTTCGATGACTGCTAAACGGTTATGTTATGATAACGTACGCGCGTTTGGAAATTCATTATGTTATTCCCTGAATATATTAAGATGTATTATTGTAGAAAGGAAAATATATCCATTAAAACAAAAGTTTTTTTTTATGTATACGTAAGCGGTAAGCATTTTACGAGTGTACAATATTTATAAAGGTGTGATGTTAATTAAATCATAGTAAGCATTTCAATGATCTCAATTTCTTAATTCTTCGCTAATAATTTACGTACCCAATGTAATGTCGGTAATGGAATAATAAGGGTGCGTATACAACACGCGATTATCATATAGTTAATTATTTATTGTAATATTAAGTAAATAAAATATTTGAAACACACATTGATGTATTTTTATCATACAACACATCATTACGTATTTGACTAACAGAGCATAATAGTTCATATATTCTATTATCACGGCAAAATGATCCAAAGTGCTTTCTGTGCCTAATTTAATATAAGCCTAGCTCGATAGGCTTTAATCATTAAAATGTTGTCTTTGCTACTGATGAATCCAGCAAGTTGCCTGTATGAGTCAGAAATTCGTGGATTGAAGGTAACTACAACATATATATGAAAAAGAAAATATCTATAGACTTTTGCTAGAAACGTAATTTATTGTACATTTGTTTTTGCATAACTTATCACAGGGCTGAGGATTGACGTTAATTAGAACTGAAACATTTGATTGTTGAAGTGTGGCGGCAGATTGTTGAGCACGTCCTTGACTTGTTCGAGCTTGTGTCGCGCGGTCGTGCGGCGCCACAGCACCGGACATTCGGTGTTCTCGCAACGGATGGAATGTGCATGACCACAACACGAGCCACAAATCTGAAATTATAATTAGATATTTTGAAATATTTATTTACAACAATTGCAACAAATGAAGGACCTGTCACAGTTGGTTTGCCTACACTGAAATACGAAGAATATAATTGCGTCCGTTTTATTTATGTCAAATGCGCATAATGTATGCGTATATTCGTATGAATCGACACCAGAACGAAAACAACCAAAATATATCCAACAAGAAAAACACACAAAGATTCGAAACGGTAGTAGAAGTAAGAAATGAAGTGCATAAGTAGATATATTTACTGAATACCTAAATGATTCTTTTGAATTTGAAACAGTGGAGAAGACATTAATTAACACAATACTATAATTATATCCTGAAATTAAGTATGTGCCTACTTAATCATAGGAAATCCTGTATTTGTTCCAATTGTGTAAAATAATATTATTCACATAGCTTGGAGATACGGTTAATTACAAATACATGAAACAGCAGCCAGGCATGTTCGTAATTGAGGGGACTGCGGACTGCATACTGCTAAAGTGCGGAATGATGCATCTTAGTTGCTAAGTTTCGGAAATCGAATACTATCTAAAAATAAACTCCAAAGCACGAATGCGCTAAGATACTTTTGTATCGGTCACCCCTATGGGTATACGCACACTATAACCAACGTCGGCTACTACTCCTCGTCGGTTCCTATCGAAATCAGACCCAGATCGCCATTCGTGAGGAATGAGATGCTTGAATACGGTTGCAGAAAAAGTTTCTTGAATTTAACTGTATCGAGTACCATGACATACAAACATAAAAATTATAAGTTATATAACATCCGTTACAGTTAAGATATGTAATATCCGCGATATATACATTTAAAATCATTAGGTTGCATGAATATTCTGTCTTCACGGCACAATTAGAAAGTGTACCTCATAACAGTATTGGAGATGCGTGGTAACACGCGCGGCCCGCGCCGCCAGTGACGCCATCGCTGCCGCGGGTCGCGAGGCACACGACGCGCACAGCGAGCGGGCGCCTATAAATAACACAAATCTCTAATTAGAACTCTTAAACTTAACTCTAGTAACAAATATCCGAATTTGATAATAAACTAAATAGACTGTATTGTAACCAACTTTATTTTATTCTTTTTTTTTTTCAAATGGACATTAGCTGATGGCTTCGGCGGCCTTTACAACTTCGAATGGACATAGTGGTGAGCTCAGGTGATTAAGAAAAGTAGACAGGATAATAACGCGCAGCCACGGCTTGGGACGTCGCATTTTTGAGGATATCGGAACGAGACGACCGGTCCCTCGGGAATACGTTATGGAGGTCATGTAAAAAACGGGTTCCCACCGCCGCTGGCGACCACGCCATGAGTATAATGTGATTATGGTGTGATTGAGAGTAGAGTTCTTCTTCGGCGGAGGTGTTTGACTCACATGTCCAGGATGTCTGACCTCGCCTTAGCGTCCTTGTCGCTACCAGAAGTCATCGAATTCACCATTGAACCAAGTAGTTCAGGTAGCATGCGGCTGATTCGAAGTAGCTCTTGGAATGCCACTTTGTGTATAGAGCTCAACCGAATAGCTCGAAATCGCAATGTAGATTAATATTACGCACGTACTCCGGATAACACGAGAGGCAATGCACAAGAAATTATTTTGAATAGTTTGTGGCAAACCTAGTATGTGCGTATAATACTCTAGGATAGATGATGATATAGATAAGCGTCATGATGGGTCGGATGCAAATTTTTGTAAGTGTCGTCTTGTGACAAAGCGACATTTTATTCTTCTTACCTGTCAGGGGATAACCTCGCCCTACCATGAAGGCAGCCGGACTTGAACGTTTCTAATGTGCGCATTGTATGGCATTTACTTGTCTAAAGTGACGCCGAGTTATTTAAGGGATTTTGCTTTAAATAAGGGGTTAAATAAGGAGACTGTGTATGATTGCCAGCCATACTGATAAAAACAATATTATATTTTATTTAAACTACAGTTTATAGAACTGTTTAGTTTTTCATAAAAAAAAAAAAGTATTCAAAATATTGTTTTCATCAGTAGACCGGCGGGCGAGCTCAAGGCCTACTTTGGTTACGGACGTGAAGGGAGACGTTCCTGGAGGTTGTAATTTCTAACAGGTTGCAGATTGCGACCCCTTATTACTATATGGAGACCTGGTCAGAGAAAGGAGCAGAGTGGGTTGTGACAAATTCACAAATGAGATCGACTTTGGATTTTAAGCCATTCGCGTTGAAAGGCGCTGTAATAATTTTTTACAAAGCGTTTCTATTGAGACATGAAAAAGTAGGTAAAGAGAGTTAAGTACCTCGCACTCCGCAAGTGGCGCAGCGGCCGCGCTGCATATACCGCGCAATGCCGCCCCCCGCGCTTTCCCCCGCCGCAGCCTCGCGACTCCATCCCACTTCCCTCCACCTGTGACAAATAAATAAATACTTTTCGAACGTCAAATTACGCCATCGGTTCATCTAATCTCTTCCATGAGTTTTCCCGGAAGAAGAAGCGGCAACAACCTCCCAAGGTTTTTTTTGCTAATAACAGTTACAGACAACACTTACTACTAATTATTATAGCTTTATATCAAACTAATGTCTAAACCGTCTTATCTCTAAAGTAATCGTTTAGTTTGTGTCTTTCTTCATAATAATGCTTTTGACATGAGTTTTTAATTTACAGTATAGCATTTACGTATTCTAACGGAATTTTACTATATATCTCTACCCATGAAAGAGCCGCTAGTTTTGCTAAATCTGAAATGTGGTACAATCAGTTTAGTCTTATTCCTGGTATCAATGTTGTGAGATACACAATCAATCCACAATACCCATCAGAACACTTATGCTTTGAAGTAACTTCATCCTGTCTTATAGCTGCATTCCAACTTATTCAGTTAATGCAAACTTTGTGGCGCCGGCAAAACATCATAATAATGTTATTTGTTCGTGTATTTACACCACAAATAGCCGACAAATAAGCAAATGAATCACGGATACTTGAGTATGATTATTGGTCTTACGCCCAAAGCCATCATCAACACTTTCACATCAAGCAGGAAGCGGGTTTTCTCTTATTATTAGCTTTTTATCATTGAAAATTTCACACAATGAAGATACTTTAAGGTTGATTTCATAAGGAGGGTGGAATCTAATCAAGTACGCAATGATCCTTACGAATATGCACGTACCTTCCGGTTTCCACGGGGCACTAGGGTGCACAGTGACCTTCAAAAGAACCTGGCAATATTGCCACGTTCATTTTTAAATAGGAAGCACGAAGTTTGCGAAAGCAGCGTGATTCAGAAACGTGTCACGCCGTCGAGTTTCTCTTTAGATTACATTGTGGTGTATTTATAAAAATATTATGCAGGTAATTGAGTAATAAGCCAGTTGCGCCGTAATCTTCGCGTTTGATTGGGTACAAGCTTTTAGTTTATTTGAATATTTAACTACGTAAGCAAGTCACTTACGTTCATTAAAATTGCCTCGTTCTAGAATTCCGGAAAGATTAAGAGCGGAGGATATCAGTTTGGACTAGAGGATAGATGGAGTCTCTTACACCCCAAAAGTACGATTACCATTTAAATACGTCGACACCGAGCAGCGAAAGGCAGCGGTGCAGGGGTGGGAGCAGCACCCTCGCAGCGTAGTACGCGACATGTGGAGTGAGCGCGGGCTCCGCCAACAGCTCGCGGGGGGTCCGCGCCAGCCGCACCAGCGCCGCGCCCGGCGCGCCCGCCGTCACCACCCACGACACACGTTCTCCAGTGCGCGGGGCCGCACGGCGGTCGCGAGATATTATGCGTCTGCAAAACGTTCATGTTTGGGGACGCACCACAGCTTAGACAGAATTGGTAGCCATGACAATTGACGCAGATGAAAATCACAAGTTGGAACGCAACCTTAGCCGTTCTGGGAATTTAGTGGTAAATTGTTGCGTTGTTTTTATATATCATATCACAATGAAAAATTTGGCCAAGTGATTGTGTAAAAAATCCTTCTCATGATTGTTCCATGAACAAGGTACTACAAGGTATGCACAAAATGAATTACCTACTATACTTATTGTTGTATTGTTAAATACTCTAGGCAATCGCGACACAAAAACTGTGTCGGCATTGCACGATATTTTATAATACAGAATATATTTGGTCATGACATACTTAGCGATTTCTTGCGGCGGCGCGGCGGCCCCGGGCCGGTAACCGGCGGGTCCGTGGTACTCGCGTGTGAACACGAGCTCGGGCGGCGGCAGAGCTCCCTCGGCGAGTCGAGCTAGCTGTGACTTCACCAGTCGCTTGACGCGCGACATGTCCCCACTCGAGAACAGCTCGCAGAGAGACTGTTGCAGCATCTGAGGGGACATTGTGAATAATACTACACTGTCGACCCCATTGTTCATGTAACGATAGTTAACTAATATTCACTAACATAAAATTTTTCATAAGCATTTGAAATGTTCCTGTAGCTAAATTGAGACCTTCAGTGTTGAATGAACGGTTCTAGGTTAAACTCCCGGCTGGAGCGGAAATTTATATGAGAAAATAGTGCTTATTTATTACTACCCCACATCCAGCTCTCTTAATACTACTCCCTATTAAATAATTACGATATTAAAATCTTGTACTTTTTAAAATTTCGTTCAATCATATTAACCATGGTGACACAGGTTGTCTAGTGAGGCTTTTAACGCCGGAAGTGCATAATATCTGTTCATGTTTACGTTTTATCTATTAGGATATGAATATGAATACCGTATTTCGTTCTACTCCACTGACCTTGACCCCCGCTGGGCAGCCGTCCCGCCGCACGGTCTCGATGCCCTTCGCTTCGTAAACCGGTTTCGCTTGATCAGGACTCTCGTACATGTATCCCACGTACCGCTTCTTCGTTTGCAATATGCACGGTTGATAAACCTGACAAAATAAATGTTATTAACAAAGAAAAATATAATTAAAATGTACAGTTTTATCTTCACGTTTGACCAACATAAAATAGTTTCGCTGTTCAAGATAATTTGGAGTACGGCCTTCTGGAGAAGATTTATAATGTTCCATCTTGGTACTGCACAGTACGTACGAATTCTGCCTCTAGACAAACAGAAATCCGAACGATCAACTGAAAACCGCTACTGATATTACTGCACAGATATCCAGAAGGTGTTTACTATCGTCTGATTCATGAGTAAGGTTTTACGGGTGGGGTAGTCATGAAAAATTTATAAAACACTAAATAAAAATTCATGCAAATTATTTCGGGGGTAGGTGCTACTAACGAAAGATTGAGACTTCCCGAAACGTAGCAAGAGCGGGCTACTGGTGTATAGTATAATAATACCTTCTCTAGTTTCAACGCGACAGGCGAGGGGTTGTCTGCGGTGACGGCGTCCGCGATCTGCTGGCCAATGCGGAAAGCGTGCGCGCGCGTCGCGCCCGACACCAACACGAACATCGAGTCCGTGTCGCCGTACACGACCTGCGCACACCAACACCTTCACACGTAATCCGTAATACCTTACTATACGAGTGCCGTTTTTGGAAATGTTACAAATAACGACAGCTCGAACGGAACCTGCAGAGTGGAGTACGTTTTAGAGTCCTCCTAATGAAAATAATTGACGTTATACGTATAACGTCAATTCAATTAGTAAGCAAAGCTGTGATAGCCCAGCTAAATTATCACTTCCTTAAATAAAGTTAAACATCGAGAAAAACCTTTCTTTTTAAGGAGGGGGAAAGCTTCAAAAGGTACCCGGTGCTGTATGATAGGACTCCGGGATCTCCAACGGAACACAACCGGAGTCCTATGAGCGCGTGCCCCGCCGGACTCTACTCAGGGGGACGAACTACACCCCTTGCTTCCTGGTGTTACGCCGGTATGAGGCCACGCATACCGATCTACCCAGGGTCGTTGGCTGGACGGTTCGGGCTCCCACCCTAGCCGCCCACGACCCCGGAAGCCACCTTCTAGTCGCCTCTTACGACAGGCAGGGGATACCGTAGCCCTATTCTGGTCCCGGGCTACAGGGACTTCGTAAGAAAACCTGCATAAATTTGAGAATTGTGCATAATGTTTGTAAAGGTGTGTGAAGTATGCCAATACAAGCCGTTAAGCGTAGCGGACTGTGGCCTTAACCCATCTCGTTGTGAGAGGAATCCCAAACACAAGAATGGGACTGGGTTCTGGGTTGTAATTGTAAGATAAATATTTCCCCACTACCTCAACAACCTCACTACCTTACCTTATGTATTAATGTAGGGCCGAAACTACCAAATACGTGTGATACTTTTGCTATCAACAAAAGTTAGCTAACCGATTCGATATTACATAAAAGATTTTGTTTTAATTTCGTACATCTGTGTAATTATTTATTTATTTTATTGAATAATCCTATTAATGCTTTACTCTTGCTTAAACTTTCCGATTTAAGGCTGCACTTAAAATCAACGTAACAGATATTATGTACTATAATAATAAGTAATATATATGATTGTTGCGGGGCGGTGCCTCAGTGCGATTAGTTTATACAAAGCTATTAAATTTTTATTTCATTAATTTAAAAAGAATCCTATGTAGTACATTTTCTAAATAATTCAGTAATTCATATACCTTGGCATTCCACTGGGCGTTCCCCCGGACGAGCGCGATGGCTCGCTCGAGGGTCTCCCTGCCCTTGGCTACCACGCTGTCGCCCACCTCCACGCATGGCATGCGTCCACTGTAGTTAGCCGCAGTGTACCCGTAGGTCACATTCGCTATTAACTTTAAACCTGCCAGTGAGAAACTATTTGTTTTTATTTACAACTAAGCAACCATTCTTCATCCACATGTAACCTCGGCTGTTATTCATTTTGGTCTATTTACGTAAATTTATTACAAAAGTTGGCCCAAAACAGAAAATATTTTTTTAGTGTGAGTTTTTGTGGATAGAAATTCCACGTATTTCAATAACATGAATTAAAATATTATTTTGGGTTTTGAAACTCGCATTGCTTTTTTTTTTCATTAATTCATTACATTAAGACATGTACATACTGTGGGTGAAAAAATACAGTGTGTTAAAGGTGAGATGGTCACATTGACTGATCTGAGTTAAGAAGAAGGGACGCACGACGTAGCGTAGTAATAGTGTTCATTCACTAATAAACCTCAAAATAGCTTGCTGAACAATTTAACATTACCCAATTGCCTAGAATGCATGGCCTTCCTGACAGCTTCATCGCTCTGCAGCTTCATACCCTTCTTGACAGCCTGACGCGCCGCGAGGATCCTGCGTAGTAACGCGGGCAACACGCCTCGCCTCACGCTCGGCCGCACGAAGCCCACGCCCACCGGCGACCAGTGGATCAGACCCTTCGACTGGAGAGCTTCTAACTTCGCTTTCGGTATTCGAAGACGCCACGCGCCGAATTCGTAATGCGAATCGCTGGTGACAAGTTTGTATGTATTTTATTTGAACTTTTTTGAAGAATTCTTGTATTGCTTGTTGAATACGTGCAAGCGTATGCGTGCGTGCGAGCGTTCGAGCTTGTGTGTGTGGGCGTGAATGCGTGTGTAACATAAAATAAACGTGCAAAGATCTGTACCTCTTCTTTATAATTGTGTCTTGATAATTCGGCACAGCGAATATGCAATTCGTACAACACCTGAACAAAATTAGAACATGTAACTACTCACCCATCAATATTTTGCACTCGGCCTAAACACGTGGAGAAACAGTAATTGTACGCAATCATCATTGAAGGATACAGACTTTGAAAATCCAACACTATCACAGGGTCAGTGTAGAATCTGGACTCTGTAATAGAAATAATAAAATCTTATTTAGGTTTGTCTTCAGTTGTTGAGTTCCCGACCCATCGATCAATCAGTCTAGCAATCCAATCATCAGAAGCAGGGTCCTCCTGTCTGTGAGTTTTAAATCAAATCTCTTATTGTTAAGATTGCTTTAGGTGGCTACGGACCGCTGTGAACTTATGTGAATTGGACTCCACGCTTATTAACACTTTTTGTCTACATAAATAATAATCAACTAGTCCATAAACGTCATCATTTGAAAACTATTCGACCGATCTATTTATTTATTATTTGTTATTTTTACGACGTTCATAATTGTCAGGACAATGTTTGTATGAAATAAAATTATTGCAAATCCACCCGTAGTTCGGAAATTGAGATTATATTTTTGGGTTATAATATAAAAACATTTGTCGTTCAGTTTGACAGTTCTGTTGAATGAATGATTCGTATTAATAAATTATTATTCAACGAACGTACTTTGTTGCCCAGTGAAGGAGAGATAACGGAGAGATTAGCCTAAACCATTGGAGGTACAATTCATTAAATAAAAATACTTGATAGTTTTTTGGTAGATATGCTTTTCATTTGCTTCATTAATAGATTCCACCGGCGAAACGATAGGAAGAACAAATAAATTATAAGACTTTAAAAGTGTACCAACTGATAGGTTAAAATTACCTGGTTCAAATATAAGTGGAAGGCACTCGGGTGCTCGCATAGCGGCACGCTGCTTGACGGTGGGCGACAGTGCCACCAAGTTCAAAGGTCTCGCTGCTCGCAGCATGAGCGATTCCACTCTAAATTGGGAACCCCTGGACAACACCTCCCACCATTGCAAACCGAAAAGCCTCGCCAGTTCCGAGGTGCGATCTAAACAAATATTGCAATTATCAACATGGACGATGATTAGGAAAACAATTAAGATAAATTTTAGCTTACATTCTAAACATATTATTTAAAAGACATTGTACGAGCCTCACCGTTCAGAGACATTATTAACATTCGTGTTGTTCGAGTGGGATGTAGGTTATTTTGTAAGACACGCAAAGTATGTTACTTGTATGTATGTTCGTTTAATAATTTAAGTTCCCGTATTAAAATACTAATAAATGAGTGTTTGTCTTTATTAATTTTACCGTAATAAGGACACAAAGATATTTAAGTATTATTCTGAAATTCATGATATTAACAACCAAATAAAGTATTTCAGTCGATGTTCTTGAATTTACAAAAATAAATATTTTTGAAGTAATAAAAAAAGATTTGAACCAATAACTAAAATTAAATCAAAAAACAATTACTTAAAGTATATTACATGTTACAAATCAAATCGCAATGTTACATAAACATCACGGTACTTACTTATAATATCAAGTTTTTCCAACATTCGCACTGTTCCAGATAATTTAGTGAAGTAGTATTCTACAGTAATCCACCTCAACATTCGGGTCTCGCTGTCCCACCACTGCGACAACTGCTTATAGCTGTACTTCGGGACCCTTTCCTTCAGGATCTCATACATGCAATTCTCAAAGCTGTAGCTCGAAAGCGCTAACTCATGACGGAATAATCGCCACACATTGAAAGTGATCCGACCAATAATTTTTCCTTCAAATTCATTATCATCTGTTTTCCATCGCTTTTGACGATGCTTTTCTGTTATTCTTGATATATCTTGAATTATTTCTATGCCTAATACTTGTGCCCTTTCTAAAACATATCCCCATGAATTCATTTCTATTTCATATCCACACATCATGTCAGGATCGTGTTCTTGAACTAATTTTATAAGTTTTTCTATCATCTCAGTTTCATTACTCAAATAAGAAACTCGAGAATTAAAAACACATCTGTCTAACACTTTGGGTCGTCTGGTATCATCGACCACCAGAAGTAGTGTCAAGTTTCTTGTAAGAAAATGATTTGATGGGCAATTATTTGTAACTGTAATAAATATGGCTTGAATTGCATCGAAAGCCGGATCGGGGTTTAAATCGCCTCTCACTGATGTTTGTACTTCAACAAACATTAAAGTAAGAAAGTCCATCTTAAATAAAAAAAATTAGTTATTTGTATTAAGAACATGTTTCTCTTCCACCAAAGAGAAATGCATGAAGTGAAGCATAATAAAAAAACCATGAAAGTAATCATTTATTTTTATTTTTAATATACCACATTTTTAATTTATTTTCGTATGAAGATATGTCCGTATGAGGCAAAGTTAATTTTTTCGACTTTTTAGTCTGTTTGAAAGATAGTAAATTGCTAATTTTAATTAAATGTTAATTTTAGAATATATTGGTCTAATTTTTGTAAAATTTTCTAATCGGTATTAAGAGCCTTCATGAAATACAAGCTACTGCTTCTCTCCCTTATTTATTTCCATTTCATGTTATCGAAAAATTGATTAATGACAAACATATTATCAAAGTAATATTTCAAATAATGTATAAATAAGTTAAAAAATGCTTTAATACTAATATTCCAGGATAATAACAACACAAATATTTACCTCGACTGTGGGTGCATCAATTGAGCATTCCTTTTGAGTAGCACTGTTTCCAAAGCAAAGAAACGACCCATCGGGCTGCATTGTGACTTGAAGTGTGCTATTTAAATTATTTTTATCCTGAAATTATATTATAATTTCATTTAGCTGAAACCAATGTTGACACAGTTTATCATAGTTTGAAATATATTGCATATGTACTACTAATTAAAAACTTACCTTATCGCTTGATTCTAAGCTTATACTACTATTGACTTCATCTTCATTTAAACCTATTGCTGGGGAATTTTCCATATCATCTACATTTTTACTAATATCTCTAATATTTAAAACACTTTCATCTGTACATTCTGATATCTCTTCTGGTTTTCGTTCAAGGTATTTTAAAACTTCTAGGGTTGTTGGAGCTCGTCTTATGGGTTGCAAAATATACTCTTTATTATTCGCTAATAATTGTATTAATTCACCTGGCTTTGCCGAATCTCCTAATATTTCATTTGTTTGTAAAAACAATAATTGGCGCCATTCTTCGATACTTACAGTGTTTAACATTTTCTCAAATGGTTTCTGGTCTTTTGCAAGATGGCTATGCAATTTTAATACTAACTGGCCTAGTTCAATTTTATCCCCAACATCTCTGTGATTGGAATAGTACGGTTCTGGATATTTGATGTGGGGAACTAAATATTTATCTAAAGTAGATATGATGTAGTTTGTAGTTGGGGGTCTAATTTTAGGAGTATATACTCTAATATGGTTCTTTTCTGTCTCATTTGCTTTCAATTTGCCGTGTCTATACTCTATTGTATCAAAATTTTCTTGAACATTATTAGTAGTATTATTGATTTCATTTTCACATTTCACTACAAAACTTGAGTGTTTATGCAAATTATCTGATAGATCTTCCCCTAACATAATATTTTCCTGGGCTTCTTCAATTGAGAAATCAAATAGTTTCGAGGTGTTATAAAAACTTTCTATGCCTAAATTTTCATCCTCAGGAGAAGAATCGAAGGAATCACTCATAAAAGCACATGGTGATGTATTTCTTATCTCAATAATGTTCTTGTTTGAAGGACCAGGAGCAGGCTTATATTGGTTTTGTAAATCATATGATTGGGCAGACCCTTCCAGGGGAGACGCCTGTGTTTTATTTGTTATATGGACCACATCAACTAAGAAATCATTTTTTAATGGTGTTTGCTTTTTGTCATATATATTGCTCATAGTCACTTCTTCGGCTTCATCGTTTATAGGAGTATCAATACTATTTATGGAATCATTGAATTCATCCTGATTTACTTTAATATTGTTTTCATTTTCACTTTGATCATCATTACATGTGACATTTATTTCTTTTGTTACTATATCCAAATTTCTTTCTTTAACACATTTTTGGTCTGTAACATTTGTATCTGTATTTATAACAACATTATCAATAGGCACATTTATTTTCTTCAATTCACTGTTGGTTTCTAAAGTGACAGGATTTTTTGAATCATTTTTCTTATTACCTTTAGGCTTTGATAAACCAAGCTTTAATGATCTCAATTTTCGTTTTTTAATTTTTTTAGCACCTGCAATAGAAATGTCAATGTCGTGAATAATATACATTTTGTTGTATGTTTGGCAAAAATTTGTAATAAGAATATTATCTCACGTTCTTCGTCACATGTTCCATCTAACTGTGGTATACAGACGCCATCCCAAAATGAATCATTCCAGGATAGTGAATCTTTATTATCATCATCACTGTAATCAAAAGCTGCAAAATCTTTAATGGAAAATTTATAAACACGACATGATATTTACATATTATTTTTGTACAATATAATTGAATAAGCATTATACCTTTTCGAATGTCCCAAATATAAAGTCTGTTCATTGAATATCTTCGAATATTCAGCATCATCTAATTCTACTAAGTCTTCTTCATCTGCAATAGCAGGTGTTCCCATTATACTGTCTTCTTCTATAGGTTTTTCATCTAAATCTTGTAACATATCCACAAGTTCTAAGTCTTCTGAATCCACTGTGAAATCAGTTTTTTTTTATTAGTATTAATAGTATTAAAATGTGACAAATAAAAGAAAGTATGTAGATATGTTACCGTGAAAATACTAACATGGAACTTGACTATAGTGAAATGAAACACTACTATTCAACGCTATATCTTCATCCACCATTGTAGTATCAATATTATCAATAATTTGATCATCTGTATTATTTCTTAAAGTACTGTTTGTACTTGAATTGAATATATTGTCTTGCAGATGAATCCTAACATCAGTAGCATTGAATAACTGGGAACCATCATTTGTTTCAGCTGGATAATTAATTTTTTCAATTTTCTTTATGTTTCCATTATCAACATTTACAGGTTTATCTATTAGGTTAGACATCTTAATTAAAAAAATCTTTTCAAAGCGATAATGTGATTCAGTGTCATTAGAATTTATTCTGCCTTGTGAAAGAGATTTCGAAGCCAATGTTACATTTAACTGTTTTCGCCTTGCCAATTCTTGATTCCACACTTCTTCTAATCCAGGATTTTCAATACCATCTCCTTTACCTACTCGTTGTCTGTTAATAATATGAGATGCTACACAATCAGCTTCATAGAAGCAAACACTTTCAGGTTTCAAACTAAACTCTTCTGGGCTTTTCAGAGGCTCATTGCTCTTTTGAGATAAATCAGATCTTCGATGTTTTACTTTCTCCAGATTAATATTGTTCATTCCAAAAAGATTAAAATCAATAAAAAATTGTAAATTAAAACTGAGGTGGGACTCATGAGGCTGCAAGTTCTGACCCAATAAGGCGCCATTGCTACAGAGGTCAACAGCCTGCTTAATAAGTCCTGGATTGTATAGGAATATTTTCAAGTAAAGATGTTCTTTATCATGGAACCCATAAAATGGCCTAAAATAAGTTATTTTTAAGTAAATTATTAGACATTGTCTATAAAATAGTCTTTGTGAAAAACCAAAGTAATTAATATCTGTTTACTAGTTATGAAGTTAAACATACTACTTTATCAATCCTATTTAAGCTTCTTCTAGAGCACATCTATTTCACTATTTCTGTTTAGTATGACCTGTGCCCAAAAGTTGTCTACTACAAGAGATCCCTGTATTAAATTAGTATTAATTTACTTTGCAACAATCCACAAGCATAATGTATGATAGTATACACTTCTATACATGCATAGAACCTCCTCCCCTCCCGCATAGGAAAACATGCTCAGACTCACACTGAGGATGCTCCGTTTCGGAGCGAAACATGTGTTGGTGGCGGTATGTATGTTGGTATATACTTTTATTTATCATAATTGCATGTTTTCTTTTGTGGGAGGGAGGGTTTAGAAGTGTATACTATCACACATTGTGCTTGCGGATTGTTGCAAAGTAAATTAATACTAATTTAATAACAATGATTTTCTGCACAGTAACGCCTGATACTATCAATTAGGTTCCTGTATGACTAGGAAGACATATTTTTAAGGTACTAATACAATTTCCACCTATTGTGTCTCAACAATAAATAGTTACTTTTTCTGCACATAGACATATTATTAGCATAGACCTATAATGAAATTAAAAATTAAATAAACCAATATACTTACAATCCTTTCACTAAAGATATCTTATATACATGTTGGTTTGCAGAAGTGGCTTGTTTAAGTGCAATGTTGAGAGCTTTATCTAGACTGGCAGCAACCTACACAAAATATGTTGTTTATAACAATTAAAATATATTTATTGTTAAGTCAGAGTATATGACAACAATAGTAGTTTGGACCAACCTTTTAAGCAATATCAACACCTGTAATAGGGGGTTCTGCTTTCCCCACTGGATTGTACTAAATTCAAAATATTTTTTATGTTAAGTTTACATTAGTGATTATGTCTGCGCATGTGCGAGCATACGTGCGTAATGTTAAAAAATCCAATACATATGCAATTGTGATAGTATCAAAATAATAATTACTTAATCAATACAATAAAACATAAGTACCATACTCAAAATCAATTTAACTTGATGGAAAACAGAGATATGGTCTAATAAAGCCAATGCTGATATCAGGATGAATGCAGAGATTATTATTTATTCCCTATTAAACTAACATTTGTCATCAAACAAATAACAAAAACAATATTATTTTTCTCTGTCCCTCTAGAAAAGATAAGTGCAAGAAATTTACCATAAGTTTGGTAAATAAGTAATCATGCTGCACATTACTGTGCATCATTCAAAACAACATGAAGTATTGCAACACAGTGTAAGGTATGATACCAATCCTTGTGACTAAATCCTTTAAACAATCGATGAGGCAACAGTAACAGGTCCTCCCTGCTATATATAGGCTCTGTACAACCCAGTTTAATCCCTAATTTGCTTATGTTCAGTAGATTATTTAGCAGGTTAGTTAGCATAATTTTTCTAAAAATGTCACCCTACGGTCAACAATGAATTTTTTTTAACATATTAAGGTTGCAATGTCCAAGAGCTGGTTGACAAACAAATCACCAGTTTTGTTCATAGTCCGCAATGTATTGATTATTTTTCTGATACAATAACCTTCTTTGGGTTATATGAGACCACTTAGCCCTGACTAGGGCACATACCTAATATACTTATTTGTCTTTTAATCGATTTTTGATCACCTGTAGGCCAGTTGGTAATGCTTGTCAAGTGTGGGACCCTACATTTGCTTCCAGGCCACAACAAACATTTATATGATGGATAAATGTTTGTTCTCAGGTCATGGTGATTGTAATGTTTTATTTGTGTATGTGAATATTAACAGAACTAACTAACATAGGGAATCTTAGTGTGTGAACATTTATCATTTATTGATTATTATTAATATTGATGTGATTGGATCACTGAAATTGGATAATTTATACGAATTCATCCTTAATTTATATAAGTGGGCCTTCATTTAATATTCTATATAATTACTTACTTGGTATAAAAACCGAGGTTCTGGATTTGAATTGGGGCATGGTATGTAAAAATAAGGAAAAACACCATGGATATGCAGACATGCTTTCCGACCATCGGGTGCAGACCCAAAAATACGTAACACTGGTACCTACAAATAATAAAATATATATATTGTTTTTATTTGTTCAAATATGTGTTAAAGGATACTTTAGAGAATGACCAAATAAAAAAAGTAAAAAGGATATACAAATATAATGAAGGAGAATAAAAAGAAAGAAATCTACAGAATCATGCAAATTTTTAACTATTAACAAAATGATTTTAAGGGGTCTTAACCAACCAGATGATGGTTTTTTTTCTGTTATAATTATCTTTATTAATTTAACCATTTATGCACAGAGAGAAAAACAAATACACAGAAAAAATTACACAAGTTATCTTGTCCACACTTCATACTGTTGTATTATAAATTGAAAGCAGTGAAGAATTTTCTACCTGTTTGATATTTGATCCTCTGAACTCTGAGTATATTACATCAATTCCTGGGACTGGTTTCGTTAGGTAATGATCACAAACTACAATACGAACTGAAAAGTCGGGACTCACTTGTAAAGAATCTGTAAATGTTATTCACAGTTTATGTAAGAAAATTTCCACCAACCACTTGCTTCGAAGCAAGCTAATCCTGCATGACTTACTTTTGTCACTCGAAAATTTGTATGAATTTGATTCCATTGAGAAATCTCAATAATTTATCATTTCCTTATTTTATTAGAGTATAATAATGTTAGTACACATACCGGCAAACATCTTGAACTTACGTATAAGTTACTCTATGATCTTGAACAAATGTCCTTGCCTGCGCAGAAGCGATTATTAGGTATCACTGGGAGGGGGGCGACGGGCGGTAGTGCGCGGCGGCGGAGAGTGACGTGTCGATCGCGTGATTGGTAAATAAGTTGACTTGCCTCCTAAATAAACTGGCGTGCAGTGATACAGTGATTGTTGTAATTTGTTTTGTTGACTTTATTGTTTGTGTTGAATTTGTTGTTATAGTTTTTTGTTGACTTTATTGTTTTTGTTAAATTTGTTGTTATAATTGTTTGTTGACTTTTTGTTAAAACTTTTGGTTGATTGTTTTAAACTTAATAAAAACACCATGCCACGACAAAATAATGTGCTTTTTAAAAGGCAAGCTAGAAAAATGGTGTACGACGTCTATTGCTTTATGATGAAAGAAGGAAAGAGTGACATGGAGACAGTGACGAATACTGCAATTGCTACAAAAACGTCTGTCGGCACTGTCAGACGGATTACTAAGGAAGCGAAGAGCTCCGACTTACTCAATGTGTTTCGCACCCCTGGAAAAAAAAGATCTGAGAAGAAGAGAATTACTGGAATCGATAGTTTTGATAAGAAGATGTGTTCACAATTACCATGTAACAAAGAATGAATTCCCTACAGTTGAATTATTATGATTATTATTATTAATAAATACATAAATAAATATATTCTTTCATTTTTTTCCTGGTATGGCTTGAATCGTACTTGGTCGGTTTTCATTTCTTGATATCATATTTTAGAAGGTAGTAAAAATTATATTTAACAACTCACAATAATATCTGATATACACTAACAATCTACAAAAATTAAAACTAACTATTTTAAAAGTTATCTACGTAAAAAGTATTCTACAATTAAATAAAATAGTTAGGCAATTTTTTTGCCCGTATGTGTACGATTCGCAAACTTTCCCCCACTCCCTTATTTAATGCTCAAAAAGTTTGCCGGTATCTGTATCATAGCACCATTCCATACACGATGTACACATGATACCACAGACTGATAAAAAAGTTGATAAGATGTTTCCGCATGATGCTCTTTAAAAGGAACACGACGATACTTATGATTCATGATTCCATGCTCAGACTACTGGTATAAATGCTGTATGTAATATACTGATAAAGCTACGAAGATGTTGCTGCTGTTAGTTTTCATTTAATTATAATGCTCCTATAAATATAGATTACACTAGAACCAACTCAAATATGAGATATAATGACATACTCATAATTTAGAGCCTAATAAAAAAAAAAAAACCGGAAGAATCCTTGTATTTACTCAAATAAATCGAAAACGTTTCAAAGTTATGTTTGTGTAAATGTTGAAATTATGTTATACGTAATAAAAATATTAAAATAAAATATAAATGTTATATCGGCTCGAAACCGCTTACCCTTGAAAGGGTTTTTAAGTGGGTATTTTTAGCACTGGTTTTGAGAAACCATTACATACTGGTGAGCCTTTCAAATATTAACCGTTGATACGGCTAATCCCTTTGTTTAAATTAATTCGAGTTAACTCACAACCCCCTCAAGAGGTTTTGTAGGTAACCGGTTTTGGACTGAACGCAAACTAAATCGTTATTAAATGCTATACATATTCGATTCGTCTTGGATTCAAGGCTGCTAAGCCGTTCATTGGATTAATTCGATTTAACTCTAAACCCAATCAAAATCCCTTCCACGGTTTTCAATGATATGTGATTCCCTATTGAACGCAATCGATTTTGATCTTAAATGTGATTGTATTTGAATTTATTTTTCATTAAAGAAAGCAGTTAAATTAAGCAAATTAAAAATAACAAGTTTAAAAAAACCCTTTCAAAACCCTATCCCAAACAACTTGGGTTGGTTGGGGTTATCCCGGTCGAAAGGCTTATTACTATACTGGCTAAACTGATCGAAGGTTAACCCAAACACTCGAACGGCTTAACCCCTTCCAAAGGCTTAATCAAATGAACGGGTTTTCCGGGCCCTGGTTTTATCACTATTTCTACTATATATTTTATTTACACGTACCGTAAAAATGTTATAGAGTAGTAATGACTACAACTGTAAAATGATGTTCTTAATACCAAAACATTAATTAGCTATATACTATGGCATAGCTAATCTGTGATATAGTCTATTGACATTGTCACCCAAATTTATGTTTCGTTCGTGTTATCAAAGTCCTAATTAGTCTGTGTTTGAATTGAATTTTTGGTTAATTTTTCAGATTTTAATTAATTACGTAAATTCAGTTAATCAGATCTAATACGGAATTATATCTCAATCCAGTCTATTGTAATGGATAATAATGTATTATTTTAGAGTACAGAATTACGAAGAAAAATCTGCAAATAGATAAATTTATATCAATTACGATGGATGAAATGGAAACATATTTGCAGAGGCTTATATTTCAGCATAATGTCAGGGAGCAGATCGTAAGTTTATCGTGTAGACTATACTTGATAATTTTACTGCTTAGATTCATATGTATTCAAATAAAACTACAGTGCAAACAATGTTTTAGATGTTTCTGCTGGTGTTCATCCTGCTGTACTTATTTTCATTTATATTAATATTTAAATATCAACGTCGATACAACGAGTATTCCATGGTAGATGAGGATGAAATCAATGTGTATTATAATATTGTATGGCTGTGCAGCGTTGCGCTAGCTGTAGCCTGGCTGTCAGGAGTTATGATGCCAGTAAGGATCGACAGAAAAGAATAAGAAACAGGATGTGTTAATACTGATCTTTGTTATATAATCTCATATATTTTATGCCCTTTGAATGCTGTTGAATCTGTATTTGGCTAACTGGTACCTACAATAGTATAATAATTAGAAAAGTACTCTTAAATTTAATGTTTAAATATTTCAATTAATATTATAGTATCAAAAGCTTATTATTATTGATATTATTTTATATGCAACAGTTGATGAGTATTTTCATAGCATTTAGGTTTCGTAACTCACATATGATTTTATACCTAAGATTGCAATAAAGTTAAGTATAAAATTTGTTATATGAATATGTTTATATTGATCTCAATTAATGGTGTTACTTTCAGCATTGTGCATGTATAACAATATAATTTTTTAAGTTTAATATGTAATTTTTAAAGAATTAAAACCTTTGAACAAATGCAGTAGTATATTATTCTTTCAACTTTAACAATATATTAGGTATTAATATGTACCTACATTACAGAATAAATAGATTGTCTACTATTTAGTTATAATAATATCTACTTTTTGGGAAGTGGATTAGACCTGAGTGTGTGGTATAAGTATTTGTGTCTATGACCAAACACACTATGTTATATTATTTTAGTAGTTGACTAGTTGTCTGTCATGTGTGTGTGTGGTGTAGATAAGAAAAAAAACCATTTCGTTTGATTTAATAATAATGTGATAAGAAAAATATCACAGTTTTACTGCTTCTTCTCTATTTTAATTACTGTAATAAAAGAGACTAAAATTGTTACACTGCATTTGGTTTTTTCTCTGAATATGTTTGTCAAGAGAACATGATTTTTTGTATGGTATAGTAAAGTTTTTCTTATTTATGTGCCACATCTGATAAATATAAATCTATACATATAATAAAATTTTAACTGATCGCTTTATACTGTACTGTATATTTATTTTGTACTGTATTGCAGTAATTATCACTTAATATTTAAAGTTAATTTCATTGTAATCTGTTCATAATTAAAAAAGTCATAAATTAATATGTTTCTGTTTCTTAAAATGAGAAAACCCAGTCCTAAAACAATGCAGGTGTTATTTCTAAAAGTAAGGCGTATTTTTCTGAAGCGAAAAAATGGCGGTTTGCTATTATTATGATAAATATATAGATTTCTCAAATGGAGAGTAAATAGGCTTAAGCAATAAGTTTATGCGCTCAACATCTTAATTTCGTTACCACTTACCATCAGCTGGGATTGTCGTCAAGCATTAAATTATGTAAAAAAATCTAGACACTATATGATAGGTTTATGCAATGAAATAATTCAAGACTGTATGTGGAATGCTGATACATACAAATATTCATAGGATTTATTCCAAATGATTGTTTGTATAATCAACGGTATATTATTGTAAGGCCTGTATTTAACTCTCTAATATAATATGTAACCGTTCTAATTAACAATGAATAAATATCATACATCCATTTTAAAAAGGTTATATAACAAAGTACTTTCTGTGATACTCATATATATATCCTGACACTAATTGTAAATTAGTATATCATTATATCAAAATGTAGTTAGTTTACTCTGTGTAGCAAATACACTAGCATGTTCTTGCCTAAATGATGCATCGCGAACACTATTAAGGTTTCAAACATTTAGTAATAATTGTATGAAATCATAATTATAGTATTGGTGCACCATATCACGCAACGGCTTAGAAGTGTATTTACAGCTTTATTATTCATAGTAATTTAGTCTGTGTTATTGTCTATGGTTTTCTCTTTGGCTGAGCGTACCTACGTTAACGCCATATTAAGAGAAAAAAGTATCTATGGTTATATTTACCTGTGGTTATGTCTTGCTCTATGATTGTAAAATGTATTTTGAGCTTTGTGGTATCTTTCTTTTCAGCTGATTACAAAAATTAGTTGTGTTCACGCATTACGGTATCGTACTGATAAAATATAGTTGTATTCCATATCATTCGTCGATTTATTGCGTTCTTTTATAAATAATGAATAAAAAAATTACATTTCTAGTAAATTCGTGGAATGATAAGTGAGAATTCATTAAACATAGTAGATTACGTTTTAAAATCGGTGTAATTGATAAAAATGTTGTCTTGTTTTCATTCAATACAAAGAAGCATCTGAAAATTAGTTAATTTACATTGATGGTGTACGATGGATGATGAGGAAACCGACTTGCGGGAGCAAATATTTCACAATAATGTCAGGGAGCAGATTGTAAGTGAAGTAGGCTTATAAAAAGTCTCGCCTTCGTGAGGTATTAAAGTGGAAAGTAACAAAATAATAATATTTTTAGATATTTCTGCTACTG
Source organism: Megathymus violae (assembly GCA_003671415.1). Classification (NCBI taxonomy): domain Eukaryota; kingdom Metazoa; phylum Arthropoda; class Insecta; order Lepidoptera; family Hesperiidae; genus Megathymus; species Megathymus violae. Next base: position 4,362,895 of record PDGT01000009.1, on the reverse strand, counting down.
TTCATCTTGCTGTACTTACTGTCGTTCATGTTAATCGAGAAGTTTCGTCGACGAGACAGCGAAGACTTCTTCACAGCGGATGAAGATGAAGTCAAAGTGTACCGCATCAGCTTGTGGCTGTGTACTTTCGCGCTAGCTGTATCTTTGGGCTCGGCACTCTTGCTGCCCGTGTCAATAGTCAGCAACGAAGTGCTCATATTATACCCAAATAGTTATTATGTCAAGTGGCTAAACAGTTCCCTTATACAAGGTAAGATATTATTTAAGTGCAGAATTCAACATTTAGCTGTTAATGTATCAACTTATATATAATTAGTATGTAATTAATCGTCTATTAATTATATTATTTAAACTGTAATAAAAATATGTATTGTAATATATTAATTCAATTCTAAATACATATTATTAACATACAATTATCACCAAGATAAAAATAGAAGTCATTTCAAATTAGTGATTTATTTAATTATAAATTTAAAACCATTATTAATATAAAATCATTAATTATTAAAAATGCAGTTATTTTTTTTTATTATTCTCCTATTTTTTAAATCCCTAAGGTTATTGAGATATGTTTTGTTACAGGTCTTTGGAATCATGTATTCCTCTTCTCAAACCTGTCACTTTTTGTATTCCTACCATTTGCCTACTTATTCTCGGAATCTTCTGGATTCCCTGGATGCCGTGGGTTGCGAGGCCGGGTGTATGAGACTTTCATAGTATTAGCACTCCTTGGTGTGGCAATGCTTGGTTTAGCATATGTCATATCTGCATGGTTGGATGGGGACCGCTCCAGTATTGATGCTTTGCTCAGTAAGTATGCATCACAATTTAAAGGAAATTTTATCCATAACCAAAAGAATTGTTGGGATAAAAAAAAAACTTGTGCGCCATCTACAGAACATATAAAACCAACTATTGAAATCAAACAGTAAATTTTAAATATTCATTATGATTAATATTTGGTTTTGACATGTCTGTTATATTATTTGTATTTTGTTATTCAAATTATGTGGAGTAAAAATAAATTTTCTGAACATATGAAGTGTGGACTACTGGCCATTGGATGCAATTCAATAACATTGCTATAGTATAAGTGTTCTTACAACTATAGTAATTAAGCTACTAATAAGTACTTAAGTACTATAGTAAGAAAGTTAGTTAAAAAATAGTATTTTGGTTAGTAAATGCAGACTTATTGCAATGAGATAAATCATTGTTTAATGATAAATTGCCTTTGGAAATGTAATAGATACTTTAAATACGAAGTTTAAAACAACTTGTGGTATTTAAAAAATTACAGGTCTCACCCATTATCTCTTCCTTATTCAATCTTTGTCATATTTGACTTGATTTTTCTTTTATGAATTTACAATGCTGTGCTGTATAAAAACATACTAAGTATTACTAATACTAATAATAATAATAATAGTAGATACTAAGTAAGTAAAAAGACACAAATTGGAAGAACTTTGAGACAAGATGTTTATCACCGTTTTTATTAACATTAGCAAAAAATCTTCTCAAAAGGCAGTGAAAGTAAGACACCATAGATCATTGATACGGCAACTAAGTAATATGTTGATTCAGAGATGTTAATCATTTAACTAAACTCTAATTTGCCTGTAGATGTTGAGTCTGTGAGTGTGTTGACAAAAATAGACAAAAATATTTTTTGTTTCAGACCTATGGACTTACTTGCCATTTTTGTACTCCTGTGTGTCTTTTGTTGGTGTGTTGATGTTATTGGGTAAGTGAATATTTTGATTTACCTTATTTTTGTTGTTGAATAAAACTATTCATATAAGTATTTCTTTCTCTGTATTTCCATAAGCAACTATGTTGGTTATCATTTTTTCTTGCAAGATTTTGATGGTTGAATTGTCTGTTCAGTTTGTTTGGGAGAAGGTCTTTACCACACACTAATAAGATTCACCCTCCACCCTCCTAAAGGACATTGCCTAGATAATAGTTTCATCAAGCTCAAGAAATTTATCTCATGTCAAATATTCATGTCTAGTTTTAATGTTAGGTTTTTTTAAGTTAACATAGACACTACATTAGCTGCTCGAACTGGGGCTTTGTACTAGTTATATAAGTAAGACATACAATTGTTCTCCAAATAAGTGAAATTAAGATTCATTAAGTCAACATGATTTACTGTTCTGATCATGCGGTAGAGATACTTTCAGGAGTGATATGCCACAAGTTATGCCCTTAAGACAATTTTATTTCCTTTGATTAGTTGATCAAAAACTGAAATAGATTTGTTATCAATTTTAAACTTTTGTAATTACCATGTGTTGTTTAATAGATGTGCTGAGGAGTTTCTTTTGCCATTTGTTCTCCTCACTGTTAAAGCACCTTTTCGAAACGGTGGTAGAAGCAAAAAATGACGTTCATAAGTGTATTTATAGAATACCTATATGATTAAATGATTTTTAATTTGAGTAAGCTTAAGTTGTAAATAATTTGAAATATTGTTCTTAAGCATGTAAAGGGAAGTATTAATTACTTATTTGGCACCGAGTATTTCGGTTTTTGAGTCTTTATAGTTTTATTTCACACTTTTTGGAATCACAATGGGCAGAGTTGATGTCTAATGGCATTCTGTACCAGTCAACCTTCGGTGATGGGGAGAGGTTGAGGTAGGGGTTCAATTATATCATTAGTATATACATAATATACGTAATATATAATGAAAGATATACTAAAAGTTATCGAGTGACGTCGGACAAATAATGTTCGCACACTTGCTTTTTAAAAGTTCACAGATACAGGTAGGGCGTACCAAAGTAACACAGCCTGAATTTTGAAAGAACCCGCATCTGCTCTTTTTTAATGCTATTGTTGGTACTAGAAAATTCAATAACGGATCCCCCGCTTCCATTCCCAGCAGAGACTGCGGTGATAAGTATGTTGTTGCGGACTTAGCGTCAATGAGAATGTTTCAAATACATGTCGTGATTATTTGTAATAAAAACAGTGAACCTAAGAAATAATATAACTCTTGACGAATACATTTATGTAGTGGAAATAGCGATGTACAAGACAAACATTGATTCGCGGATTAGGTCAGTGATATTTGATTTTTAAACAGGGGCAACATAATAAAAATGGAGTTTCCGTTGTTTGTCGTGAACATATGCATTAAAAGATTACGTTCGAGTAGCTTACAGTTGAGACTTCGGGTCTACCGATAAGATAATAAAGGGATGCTCATGAAATAGGTGTAGTTGTGTTTGACGAAGGATAGGATTATGTTCTGAATCCCTCGTGGTCATCTTTAAGACGCCGTGAATATGATAGTTTGGCTTGACCAGTGACTGTTGTATCTTGCAAAGTCATAAATTAACCTAGAATTTATCCCCAAAGAGCACAAAAATTGTGCGTTGGGGTGTGTCAATAGTTACTGGTAATTTTCAGCAATCCACAATCATGATTCAGTTTGTTTATTATATCCAATATGCTCTGTCATTTTAATATCAGGCGTTGCTAATTTTGTAAACGAAACGCTAAGCGGGTTTTGTCGTCATAATAATAGCCATATCAAAATATTTTCTTTTACTCGCATAACTTAATTAATGTTTGCACACTCATACGCTTCTAGGATTTCCTAAATCACGTTCGGCACGTACAAATAAGACATCACAAACGATCAAAATTCGAGAAGACATTTATCGGTTACATAATTGTCTGCTCCTACCGGAAACCGAGCATAAAACTCTGCTCGGCAGACGCCATCAGAAGTCACCAACTGGGTTGTATGTGATGAACGAAACTAAAGTTTATTGATTATGATATAAAGTTCTAAGTCAATTGCTTGATTACGCGCTGTTACAAAATTAAACTATTAACATTTTTATCGTTGTCCTAATTTCCAAGCAAATAAGGATATAATTATTGCTTAATAACGTGTTGCCTAGAATGTAAATTATGTTTATCTTCATATATAAGATTACTATTATATTAATGTTTATTTATAAGATTAGATACACATTTCAGTTATAAATGCAACATAATAGCGCTCATGAAACCAGTCTAACACAAATTAATCAAGCAGTAATTGATGTAGTCCTCTCCATATGGATCCATATCCTCCTGATATTGAAGGAATTATAATGTAACTGTAATATATAATAGCCCTCGAATTATAATGAGGAGAGTCCTATACCCATGTCTTGAGAAAAAAAAAACGATATATCGTACCTGGACAAAATCCATAAACATATCCATACACTTTAAAGAGGTTTTATTTTTCTCGAGTACAACAAATAGCAAGTTATAGTTATATTTAAAGTTATTTTTTAAATAAATCGAAATGTATCCTTCTGTTACGTCGTTATAAACATCGAAAGAAAAGACATGAGACCACACACACATTAAATGCTAGTGCTCTAAAGTAAACAAAGCTGTAATCGCCGTAAACAAAACAAACTGCCGTTTCTAACAAAACCTAACGAATGTGAAACAATGTTACTCTCTCCTACGTCAATAAAGGCATAATATTTACGGAAATGTAATGTACGAACCAATTATTCAATTAACAATCATCTTGAGATTACTCAGTCTAAGGCACGGTCGTAGTCGCCATCTTCATATTGTTCTTTCTTCTCCAAAAAATACTTTATTAGATCCTCGTGCTGGGGGAACATTTCTTGCAGTTCCTTCTTGGATTCTCTAAATTTATCATCGGCTTGTAACTCCTTGTAAGCTTTGGCTGCGTACAGACGTGCCTTGAAACTGTTCTCATTCAAGCGAACAGCCAATTCGCAATCCTTGATAACCTGCAGCAAAGCACGAAGATAAGATATTATTTATTTAGACTATTAGATGGTGCATTATTGTAGATGTTACAAGGACTCATACAATTTAATAACTTTCCACGATTTTTTTACGGAGACAACTTTAAATTATGCACGAATTTTCTGTAAAACCGTTCTTGGTTATTTGAAGATTTGTACCCAACGAAATTCCCTCAACACCCACCCGGCATATAGGAAGAGGCTCCGCCATCTTATGTGAACGCACCGGTATCTACCGTGAGCAGCGCTCCCGGTAGTTCGTAGAATCCTATTAATTTACTTTTCCTCCTTGGCACAATGGCTTGTTGGAGCGAAAACCTCGTTTCTCCTGGGATTGCAAAAATGGCCATGAAGCCCCACATCTGAACGCTTATAACCTGAGTCTTTTATCTCAAGACTAACAACTACATATTCTCCGCGAGTATACTTTAAATAATATTTACAAATAATACTAATTGCATTTCTGCTGTGAGAAATGAATTACGTATAGTTAAAGCGGTTCTTCTGCAGTAGTATTATGACCATACCTGTCAACTGAGTCAACCCTATTTTCCGGCGAAAGAGCCGTTGGGAGTTGAAATCAAAGTTTATGGCCGTTCTGATATACGAATATGCATAGGTTGCCGCGTAAGTACCTAGGGCATTACACAATTATAGAGTATTAGCGGAGGCACACTCACGCTTAGGGCACTATATATGCGCGAGGTTCATTTTGTGGTGCAGTTCCGAAGAAGCAAAAATATGTAAAACCTTATAAAATTGAGACATATTTTCAAAGTTTCTAGAATAAATATACATCTATAATCCGGCTCATTCAGGGAAAGCCTTTTTATTTATGGTTAGTTATTAACGAACGGGCTGCAGTAGTGACACGAAATGGCCTGCATGTCAGTAGGATACTAAGAAAAACTTAAAATGTTGTAATCTTATAATAAACTTGTCATTTAAAAAATTCTTTAATTTTTTTTTGGTTTATTCTTAATAAATAATAAATAATAATAATAATAATAATTTTAATATTCACAATACCGACTATGTTTTCTACCTTTTTTGTGTAATTTGTCGATAAACGAACAGACGAGCAACCCGATGGTAAGTGGTCTCCGTCGCCCATAGACTTCAGTAACGTAAAGGCATCAGCGAACTATTGCCGACTGAAAATGAAGCTGGGAGCCGCATTATTATCGGTATAGCACTTAAAAGTAAATTAATATTGATTAGGGTGTCCAACCTAAACACACACAACTGCCAACAAACACCGCAGTACATATATAATTGCACAATAATAAATACAATGACGTCGTGGGATGCGTTTACATGTGTTAGTGAAAATGTAAACAATGGAGTTACTTCAACGCGCCTTGTGACTGTATAAACACGAGTATTTTTAAAAACTAATTAATGTCATTGGTATTTTAAACACGACCGAGAAGCGAGAGACTATTATAAGCAAGCAAGAGCAATTTATATATGTTTATTTTAGGAAGCTAAACCATTGGCCAAACCCATTTCCATATCAATACACGTTTCTGTCACAGTCTATCTCTCTGCATTCTGTAAACAGGTCAACCGCGAGACGGCCACGCGCCATTAGCCATCAACTTTTAATGTCTTGCATGCGTTTTTATAGAAATAGACGATGCGCGTTTTATGAACGCGCGTTAATAAAGTTGAAAAAATCTGTAAAGCGGATCGATTGCTTTTATAGCAATGTATGCATTATTTTTGGTTTGTATATTTTAGGTATAAAAAAAAACAATAACATAGATACTTCTACATAGTTTCTTGTGAAAATAATACTGTAAGTTTTATTAATTTACTCTTATATACAAATACAGACATTATCCAATTTTAGATGTTCTCTACCAATAATTATCTATTAATTTAATTATTGTAATATAAGCGCACGTGTTGCTCACGAAAGTATCACATGTTACGTTTAAAGTTATTAATTGTAATATAAGTGATGACAGGCGCCAAAATTTATGGTAGATGTAGGATATTTGTCATTAACACTCGTTTCTTCATCCTTGCGATATACTGATCGTTCATTGTTTGAAATAATAAATTTTTTGTTGTTTCATTTTTACTTTTATTGTTCCCTACATCCGATGAAAAGACAGAAAACTCATATCGTCATTTGCGTGTCTCTCCGATACCCTACCCTGAGCAATTTACGTCACGGGATTCAGTAAGTTTTTGCTATCAAAGTTATTTGAAGTATCAAATGATACTCTTTATTTGACGGAAACTGCATTTACAGGATTTAACAATGTCATGTGACTCCGATTCAGGTTTGACTTTCTATGGTATTAGTCTGCAAACGAGCAGATAACGGTTTTGCCACTGGGCGAGGGAAATAGTCCTCGAGGAATTTTATAAATTGTGAGCTACTCGATTCGCAGTTTAAGATATTAAAAAAATTTTTTAGAACACGTGGTACATATACAATGTATTTTATACTTGGTAAATTCAGCACGTATAATAAACTCTATCGGCTTCGGGGCGTCGCGGTGGCGATTAGTTAGCGAATTCATTTTACACGCTTAATTGAGTGTATTGTTCCAATTAGTGCAAGATCAAGTTCAGTGTAACGTTGCGTTTGTGCTCGACTAAGCGATTATCGATTTGCCACGGTTGCAGAATATTGTTTGCTTACTGAAATTTATTTGATTTACTATTTGCTTTGGTTAAGGAAAGTTTGGCGAAGATATCTTTGGAACTTCGAGTACTTTGTAATATCCTCAAATGGTATATTCAGTATAGTGGGTAAGATCGACCATGACGGGTATCCCTTTCGAATTTCAATCGATGAATAAAGTTATATCGATTGCGACGTTAATACTCATGTAACAATTATTTCGTAACAACACTCCAAAATAATAGTCATTTCTCTGTAATCGTTCGTGTCAATAAAATTATGGATCTATTTCGTCGCGCACATCGTCATTATTTTACCGTTGGATAGTGTTATTCTGCGGGTTAACTGTACTTCGTAATACATTCGGCCATTTTGACTTGTATTTGTTATTGACCAAACCTGTTCGAGCTTTTTATTAAATTTGCACTTACTTGTAGTTACGCGCTTCGCTAGATGCAATATGCGAGATCACTAACTTCTATATAATGTGTTTTGACAAAATCTCTACATGATGGTAAAAATTATAATTACAGAAAGTACTTCAACTTGAATTCCGTGCGTAATTAAAGGTGAAGTGTAAGGACCTGTATACATCTTTGTGTTCAAGTCAACCCTTCCCGACTGTGGTACCCTGCTGACTAACAGTCGCGACGAAGACGCCAGTTTTCTTTGCCTTTGGATATCTCTGGTCTGGGCTCTGTACCGACGCAGCTTAATCGCAACGGTACTAACAAAAGGTGGAAAGGTTCTTTACCTCCATGACTGCCTACCACCCTCACGCACAGTAAAATCATGGGGCCTGTCTGCTTCTTTGCTCGTTAGTAACGTAGAAAAATAAAGTGACATACGGAATAAGCTTATTTTATACTAGTTACAGGTTTAGCCACGTCCATAGATTTCCATTTTAAAATTGAAAAGTAATGTTTAATGTTTGTTTTGTAGCTGATTTTGCTAGTAGTGTCCGGTATGCGCTTTAAAATCGTTTAGAAAATTAATATTGTATACAAAGAGAACCGGTCGTTTTTATTTAATTATCATAGAATGAATATTTCTATATTTGGTAGCAAAGAAATAAGTAGACGCCGAGGACACTGACCTGGGCTTATTTTAGCATCTTAGGTAACGGAAGCACCGATGTACTCGTAACTGCACTAGCGGTAGGTACATATTTTTGAGAGAAAAAATATATATGTTACGCTTGCAACAAAAATATTTTCCTGGCACTTATAAACTTTTCATGTATTTTAATTGAATAATCATGATCACACACTATGCGTCCTCGTGTCTCCTTTCGCAATGAAAGGGGGGAACGGCTGTTTAAGTGAAGAGAGTTTATTTTATCACTGTGACCGTTCGTATTTCTTTGGCCCTTGAAAACAAAGACTAAATAAATATTTCCGTTTTAAATAATAATGACGTCGAAACAAATTACTTGCCGTATTGGGGCGGCCTAGAATACTCCCCCCGATCCCATGCTGGCAGAACAGGGTGTCTTAAGAAGCCAGCCTGCTTGGTGATAGGGCTTCGTGTAAGGATTATATTATCAGTATTATTATTACGTCTCTAATATTATTACCGGTATTATCTTTTCGTGAATCGTGCCTGGCTAGCTACCATCCTCATGCTTGAGTCAGCCCCCAAACGACTCGTCGTGCTCCGACTGGGGGCTTGAGAGCCAGTACTTTTTTCTTACCTGCTCATTTCCTCGCTGACAACGCATCAGAGATACCTTTGTTCCATAGACGACGGTGACCACTTACCATCTGGAGGCTCGTCAGCTCGTTTGCCAGCTATTAACATAAAAAAATATATACTATTATTAAATACTAATTTAAGAGTATAAATAGCGATAATTTCAAATTCAGAATTAACACAAACTATTTTATTTTAAGCAGGGAATTGCTGAACAACAGCTCAGTCCCAAATTCAAATTGTATACAGTTTTTTATATAAATCTCCCAACCCGTACCTTTTGATAATCTCGCAGCTTGATGTTAGTAAGAGCTCGGTCGCAATACAGCATGGCGTTGTCTTTAACGTGTTCAATGGCGCGGTTGTAACATGACAAAGCCTTCTCATACTCCTCTCGCCTGAAGGCTTTGATGGCTTGGTTCTTTAGTGTGTCGGCCTTCTCCCGTCGAATCTTTCTATCCAGAGCTCGCTTTTCAGCATCCCTTTCAACTTCTGCCATCCAGGCATCTTTATCAATTTCGCCCTGAAATATCGATAATTTCTTAATCTGTCATATTAACACTTGTTCAATGTTAAACTCGAGTTAAAACTTAAACTTTCACAAGACAAACAAGTTAGGCGTATGTTAAATATGTTATGCATTATTTTATTAGGTTTTGTGCACAATAAGTTAAAAGTGTTTTTTTTTTCATTATAATTCCCTTATATAATTTCGAAAAGAAAAAATCTTAGTAAGTTGTACATGCCGATACGCTTATAAATTAATATATAATATTGCCTAATCTAAAATCTTTATCAACATATTCCATTTGCTATAATTCGTCTTCAGTTACCTTGAATACTGACAATCTGTAACGCAAGTACGAGTAGATACAATAGTGTATATTTATAGCTTTACGTGGGCCAAATAGCTTTCACTGTCAAGATGATACGATACGAAATTAAATTAATCGAAATCACACTAGAGTGTAGAACAATGACAGACTTGGACCTATGCACATAAGACCTAGTAGCCGATATGAGTGTTCGATTCATTTATAAGTAAGTGTCTTGGCATACCTCGGCCTGTGTAGGAATTGTCCACACATATGGTACGTGTGCGATTCTATTCATATTCAGAACAATCACTGTGCAAACATGTCTTATTACAGCGCATAATGATAACCCACTTGGTAATTGTAAATACTTAATCAATGTTTATACTTTAAATATCGACAAGTAAAAAACATTGGATGACTTTCATTACTACGAGTATTTTGTTTTCGGATATTTTAGCTTAAAAAGTATGGTATTAATTCCAAGTACTTACTGTATCATTCTTGTTTACAGTGTTAAAGGCTTTTTGATTAATAACAGTTCTGTTTTCTTTAACTTTCGTCTGAATGTTTTCTTCTGTTATAACTTTTCCTTCGAGATATTGGTCTGCTAAAACTTTGGCTGCATCTGCTGTCTCTTTGTTATCGCTAGCCAAGTCTTTCACTAAACCTGAGACCTCGCCAACTCGCTGCATGAAATTGTTAAACTCTTCGTTCAGTTCCATGTCATTCGCCGTCTTCAACGCTGGATTTGATAGTATATTTCTAATACTCATTGTGCTCCAAACTATTTGTTCACAACTACTTCAGAAATACGCCGCATTCAATTACAACCGTGGCAGTATTGACTTAACGATATGATTAGTTATCGTTGTCATGACAACGAATATTTTAAAAAGCACCTAATATGACAGCTGTAAAAATTATTCCATAAACAGCACATTATTTGAATTAGCTCCCAAAATTGAATTTAAATTTTTCTATTGAATTAGTAGAATTAAATTAATTGTTTTAAAAATAAAAATTCGTATTTAAATACATTATTATCTACAATCAAAACCTATTATTCGCTTGTGATTAATATTTATGGCATTGGATTGGCAATGGAATGTCTGAATTATAATTATGTAGCTGATCCTGTATTCATTAGACGCATTCGTTCTTAGTGTAGTAGTGTTAAATTTTAAATAACTACTGAGAATTAATGTTGTGATTATTATTGTTAAATAAGCTCTAGACTTTATGAAAAGTTTTATATAATTCAGTTCATAAATATAATTTATTTTTAGTACCCCAGAAACTGATAGGCAAGGGGATAACATTAGGAAATAATAAATAATTTAAAAATCAAGTCGATGCAGGCGAAGATCAGGGCACATTTACTTAGATCGAGTTTTGGGCCCAAAATCTATTCGTAGAGATAGATATACAAAGTGCGGCGCTATGCCTCCTCAAGAAACTAAGGTTTAGGGTCAGTTGGAAATTGAAGTCTATAGTTGTTTATTTGTGCCAACAAGTACCCCATAACAAATGTACTGATAATAATCTAATTGACGTATATTTTCGAATCTCTTAAATGTTTGACCTATTCTCCTGTATCGAAGAAGAAAATATTTTCAATTGTTATGGTATCGTTTCTAAATAATGCCGGTTGATGATTTCAAAATGCTTTGGCAAACTATACACGGAGTCCCCGATGTAATTCTATGTATTGTACTTACTATTCTATTCTATGTATTGTACTCTACTTGCATATGTTCAAATTTTTGTCCAATTAGCAACATTGTAGAAGTTAATTTCGTAGAGAGAACGAAGCGGAATTCATGAACGCCCCGCGAACAAATAGAATTTTAAAGTTTTCCCATTTTAACATGCTAGTTTAGATAAAAATTTGTATAGTAGTGGCATCTCGTTTAACATATGTGACTGATAGTTAATTGAGATAGGACGTGTAACAAGTTCATTAAGCATTGCGTGGCCAACAATGTTATTAAAATATAGAAAGAATGGGTACTTAAAAAAGTTAATACTAAAAATAACAAAGTCAGTGTTTAAATTGATAAAGAAACTATCATTCTGTAATGTGTACAAGGAAAACACGTATTTCATTTCTACTTATTTCGTGTAACTGAACATTGCCATTTATATTCAGTATCAGTACAATTACAACTAGAGATCAGACGTTGATCTGTCCTAATGGAGAGGGTGATTTTGGTAATCTTCAGGACCACTGCACTTTTACCTATTTGCTTTTAACCTATTTATCTTGTAACATTTGAAAGGATCGAAATATTGACAATGGATGTAGGCTATATATCATGTATATAAAAAAGCTAGTCATGATGATATACTTCAACAATGTCTCAATTTGTGTTAATTTGACCATTTCTCAACCATATACATATATATATATATGCTTATGGGTGTGCCGCTCGTATTATTATATAAGTGATTTAAAATTGACGACATTACATTCGTAATACATAATTAAATATCCATATAGTTTCAGAAAATGAATTCTTTACAAGAAAAACTTGTTTATACTTGTCTTGCTTCTTTCGTGCTAATATCAAAATTCGTGACGTCGTCTCTCGCATGAAGCTGTTTGTACAGGTGAAACTTGAATCACACGCGTAGGTACATAAATATACTTAAACGAAAGCTTACATGAGTCTATGGAATATATATGCGCTTACGCAATATTGTGTCTCAGTTATTTAAAGATGCGGAGAAAGCAAATGATGTATGTGGTACAAGCAACTGATTAATTGTGTTCAAGAATTAATGGTCTAACGATCGAGTTATTGATTGTAGTTTTACTAATTGTTTCTACTTACATAAACATATATATCTAAAGTAATAATCGATATGCAACAGGGCCGAATTTGAACACTCAATATTTTATCTATACTAATAATACAATTCTAACTGATCGCTTTCTGTACATGAACGATATATGAGAAAAAAACATTATTACGGGTCTTTATAAATGCAATAGAACCCAAAACTAGTGACTTTAAATAAAGCGATAACAGTTTGCAAGCTATTAAAATGCAATAAATTGAATTAAGTTAAATTAAGATTTAACAAATATTTTTAGTAAGCACACGCGCTCACTTCCGATCGACCTATTGCTTGCCAGAACTAATTACCACATTTCCGCGTACTTGTTTCACAAATTTAATAAGATTTTTTGCAGTATGAAGATGTAACAAATTAGGTGATATTAAACAAATAATTAATAAATTAAACTTTAAATAAACAATTGATATCGCATCGTATAACTAGCAATCAACTCAGCTTACTTCCACTTCCTCCGACATATATATATTCTGAATGTTTGTCTTTCTGTTAACACATCACGCGGTACACACGGACAGATTTAGACGACGGTATATTTGTAATTTACACTAGGTATGATTCAATAAGGATACTTTTCATAACTGTAAATGGGGTTCTTCCCGCGGATTAAGATGTGAATGGTGGTAAGAAAGTTATGTTTGGGGGTAGTAAATAACTTTTACTGCTCTTCTGTACTATTCCCATAAATAAATACATTAATATTTTGTAGGATTAGGAAAAACAATTGTTTTAGATATAGGTGCTATCTGTAAGAGTAAGGCATGTTTTCTGAAGCGAAACGAGAACGGGGATTACCACTTTGTTTTAAATTTAGACATGAGCCTATCGTAATTCGATTTGAAACGTTTTCTAAGTATGTTTATATTCTTTTTTATTATAATTTCCCGATATTGTAAAAGTCAATGATCAATAATATTCAGTGTACGATTTAACAACATTATTTTAGTAAACATTTATGTTTATAATGTCCTCACTTGTACTTCTCCTCACTTATCTGACGTGCCACATCTCTTGAGACTAAAAAAATAAGTGCAACTCAATTACGAGTTTCACTCATGATTGTAGATTGAATGTTACATGCAATGTTACATTCTTCTTCTTATTACTTAAGTGTTATTTTTAATATTGTACTTATTTTTGTCAAACCGACTTCAAAAAAGACGGAGTTCTCGATTCGTCCGTATCTTACTTCAAAACTCCTTCATTTATTAACCGATTTGAAAACCGATTTGGTCCCACATAAATTTGAAAAAAGAAATACTACCCCTCTATGGGTGAAACATAGGACACGAAACCCAAAAACTCATCTCTTTTGGTTGTTCTTTTTTGTTAAAATATTTTTCTTTATTTAGTAATGTTTTTTTTCCTGTGTATCTCACTTGATTTATCTTACATGTCATCTCATAGAAGGTTTAATCAAGGAGTGTCTGAATGTGGGATTTTTTATATTGCAAGTTTTTCTGTTTACTATTTGTGTATTTAATTTTATTTTAGTGTTTACACCACTGGGATTCGTAAGGTTGTTCGGAGTGGTGAGCGCAGTGCTGGTGAAGCCACAGTTCCTCCGGGATCTTAACGAGGAGTACTATGTGTACTCTTTCGAGGAGGAGACCATCCGACGTCGGATCAATAACGCTCTCGCTTCCGGTGAGTAACAAAGTAATAGACTTTTGATGTTGTATATTATCAGGTAGTTGTACTATCAGGTAGATCTACTGATCAGAAGTAGATTTCTGTTTTTGAAGTAGATTCGATTCGACAAGTAGATCTGGGAGTAGATTTCGGAAATTTATTAAACTACTTTTTAAGAAATTTGACTATAGTTTACACAATCTGCTTTCCACTCTGCATCTTTTTTTGACACTTAAAATCATTGAAATTAAATATATTTTGAAACATCATGTGGAATTGCAAATATTATTTCTAATATTGCTGGCAACCACACATTTTTAATTCATAAATGTTCAACTTTAGACATTTCGTGTTTCAAATTATTAACAAATAACGCCTTAGAGTTTTATTAGTCTATTAAATAGGGTTTCAGTTTTTTTCTAAATAGTAGAAATTAGATTAATTTACACTCAGTGACATCAAACACGTTTTGGTTTATTTATTATATGCAATTTTTTGCTCGTTCTATTCCTTGATATGTTTATGCCACTGGTTTCAGATCAAAGGATCGTCTTTCAGTCTAGCGATATTCATGTGAACCTTAACTTGTTTGTCGAGTTCAATGTTAGTAACACGGATAGGCAAGAATTTACATTATACTATATCCGATCGTGCTGTTAACACTTGTCAAAAAAAACATAAAATCGTACGTAATTATAATAAAAACCATTTGTGATTTCGATGAATTGTTGCATAAGTTGTAAAGATATTTTTGTTTTAATTTTTTTAGCCTCTTATAGTTTTTGTACAATAATATTAATTGGTGCGTTACATAGAATTAAATCAAAGCTCATTCCAAGGCAAATTGCGCCCAGTCATCACCAAGCATCATCACCCTGTTGACATTTTTCAAACTCGTATTAAGGGTCGGCTCGTATAAAAAGTAATTTTACATTACATTCTATATTGAAAATAACGTGTCTTCTTTTTTCCCCATAAAACACTGACGTGACGTGAAAAGTTGACCGATGCATTTTTATCGGTATATATTTTTTATTTAAAAAGAAAAAACATAATCGTTACAATAATCCCTCCAAAATACAGGATAATTCTTGAGAGATTCTGTGCTTCCGAGGCACGATATTCCATCGATCTTCGTTTGTTATCGTTAAATAGTAGGCGTTAAGACATGTCGGGAAGTTTTTGGGCGACGCAAGAAGAGGATAGTGTCCTTAGTTTTGTTTTCTTTCCCGTGATTATTGCAATAAGTCAATACATATGTTTCTAATTCATGGAACTAGAAAAAGACACACCATAACAATTAAATCCGGTAAATATGAAATTATATGCTTGAGTAAATTATTGCATTTAATTTTGTTTCGGATGTAGGTGCTATCTTTTAACATATGGTATTAAAGGGTTTCTGAAGTGAAGCAACGATGAGTTAGTAGGTTCAAGATAATCAATCACATCAAAACAGAGACATAACGTCTACGTATGAAATTGATCTCTGATGAACGAAACATAAATTAACTACAAGATATTTCGAGTAAAAAATACCACGCAAGTAGATAATGTTGCACTGGCATACTTCCTGCTCACTCGGCGTGACCTCCACACTGACATGTGACCTTCGACGGCGTTTTGCTCTATGTGAACTCATGGTTACGTTGCAATTTTTATAATAATGGTTTGAAGATATGATGATAAGACATTTTGCTTTGCCGACAATCATGTCAATAATGCCTTCGGTGTTACGGACGTCCAAGGGCGGCAGCTAACATCTGGTGGCGCTTCTAAAAAATTAAATATAAATATTTATGTGTTACTCAATACCAAGAAAATAATATCTAGTCACTTAACCAGATTACTGAGGAAGCGAACAGCCATGATAGTTTTCATGATTAGATCGCATCTGTTTCATCTGATAGTAGATATTATATTTGGATAATTTCCTACACTATCCTTTTGGTCCGATTGCATAGGATTTTTTCCCTAAAATCCTAAATCTTGTCTTTTATATTTTAAGAATGATTTATTCATAATGTATTCATTTATTCATATTAATTCATACATTTATAACTTTTACATAATCTTGAAATCCCGATGTCAGGATGGCTAAGCACTTTGGTTCTCAATCTTCTACCGCTGTTTACACAGCAGTGCTATGATAGGTAGGTGACAATTTGCATAGCAAATTACAACTTTCCAACGAGCGATATCTTATTCAACCGCAGCGGTAAAAGAGAATATTGCTGCGAAGTCATTAAATATGTGGTAGGTTTCACCGGTGGCTTCGGTTTTATATATTTGTTGCGTCCGTTTACGAGTAGGAGGTCGTTAGCCTTCTAATGGTTGTACTTGTTGTTAAGTATACGTGTTAAAATTATTTTTTCGCAAAAATTCTAAAGTTTTACTTTTACTACATCAAACCGAACCTTTATCGCTTGCTGGTCTCTTTGTTTAATTGATTGTCTATTGATAATCCCCTCCCCCTTTCCTCGTATATCGGAAATTACTAAACCGTTTTTTTTTTAAATAAGTATAATAAAGTCTTTAGCCATATCACTTATTATCGTAAATCTTAATAATTATTTCAAAAGTGAAGAAATACAATTATAAAAACTTAAGACAACAAACGTTTAGAGAGTGAATATCTTAATAGGAAATGATAAATACTCCGGGATACATTTACAGTACAGAATACTATACAAAATCAGTTCGATTCGGACTTGACCTGTTTATTGCAGTTCAATTAAATATGATAGTCAAGTTAACTGAATATAATATAAAGTCGCACAGCCCGCCGGATTGTATCAATCATAATTGTTCGGTCGACTTGATGAACGTGGCCGTGTGCGGCAGTTAGGTAGTTAGATGGACCGCTTGTAGTAGTAGTACACGTAAATGTTTCTGAGTTTTGGAGGGTACGTCAAGCTCCGTTGTTATAGTTACATCAGTTGTTAAGGTACGTCGAAAACCATCCGGCTACCGGACCTCTGATAAATAGGTTGGTAACTAATCTGATCAATCTCGACATATGCTCGTTGGAGCAGCCTGAGGAGTACGCACCTAGCCGATTACGAGTACTAAACAGAGCCTTGCAATGGTAATAGTTGCTAATAAGTCGAAACTAAGCTAATGTTCTACAGAATATTTAAGTGATTGTGCGTTCCACTTGGCGGAGCGAGTTAAGCCACAATAATGCTAAACCAGGCCAATAGGCCAGTGAACCAGCTTCGTAATCTCAATAGTGTCAACTCGGTGATTTCTTGCAACCACTATTGTATCTTTATATTAAAGTATTGCAGTTCGTTGCCCTATAATGTAACCTTGATCTTTTGCTTACTGCGCGTTTTATTACGAAAAACCTGGTCGGTGCCAAAAGTATTAAATATTTTATAACATAGTTTTCTAAGCTCATAAAATTACATACACACAGAACATATAAAATTGAGGTTACAGTGCGTATATCACGACGCGATGCTTGGTAAATATTAATGTAGACATAGGTTATTTATAAAATTGTGAACTACGACTTAGGAAAATAAACATATGAAATATATATATGTTAAAAAAATATATATGTTTTTCTAGATGTAGCCTCCTTACTTATTTCGACGAAATTTACTAAAGGTTTAGGCATATTTTTTTTCTCTCTTTGCTGTTCTATTATGAATACCAGAACCACTCAGGCCGCATGTATAAATTTGAAGCAGTTCTCTTAATACCAATTTTCACATAAGACCGAGTCTAGAAAGTAATTTCGTATCTATGATTTCTATTGAGGAATTACGTTAAATAGACGAATAGAAGTCCCAACTATTCCTTCGTCTATTCTTAGGGTTGGATTTGTATGCATTATGGTATTATGTTTGTAAAAAATAACGTGAAATGGGTTAAAAAACAGTATTTTAAACTAGATAGTATAATGTGGTGTGAAATTTTTAGTATACCAGTTTTGGCGACAGCTGCTATAAGAATGATAATAATGGGAGAAAGTTATTTCAATAAGAACGTGGTGTGCCTGCATGGTGCTTATTTTTTTTTTTTAATGGAGGTTATAGAGTACTCTTTTTTATATGCTAGTCGGTCTCGATCGGTGCGAGTTTGAATTCACGAAGTAATTTTGATTTCTTGAAGTAATTTAAGGAAGGAAGTAACGCTTTAACCAATTATCGCTCCAGTGGATCCAATATGAGAGTAGCCTGGATTTGCGCTTTTACAAAATGTGTTGCAAATTTATCTATCCGCACCGGGCTAGCGTGGTACACTGTGCGAGTTTAGCTGTGCGATAGATTGGATGTTCTAATTTCTAATCTTTAAATCAACAACAATTAAATTTGGCTGTGTAAAAACGTAATAATAATCAAGATATTCGAAGAGCCAATTATTGTGTAGAAATAACTTCATAATCAGCGGTCGTTTGCGGTCGATACGATTGAAAATTAAAATGCTTGGTATCCGTGACCATTAGCTGAGATAAGATAATAGTGATATTATTAAGATAAGATATTAATTCTTCACAAGCCCGGCCAGCTACCATTCTCCGGCTATATCCGTTACATATTTTTAATGTCTCGGTTGCAATTTTGGGAGGCCAATTTACAAGTTAGCAGCGTGCTTTCCTCTTGGCCGACGTCATTTCTAGTTCTACATACGTAAATACGCAGCGATGATCACGAAAAATTATATATTCTATTGTGCTATATTATAATGATATTTTACTTTTACTCTTTGCTTTTCTCACTATTTATTTACGAACGTAAGTTATTTGCGTGTATGCATCACTCACACTAGATTTTGACGTCGTCACCGGTTGAATTAAGGTCGATATTCGAGTGATTTACATTATATTATTGCGGCCGGGTATTGTTTGCTCTCCGGACGTTCGCGGCGGAACAATGGCACATTGATTGCGAGCTGCAGAAGTCGCGCCCACCGTAGGTACATTGTCATATAGAAATAATTGTCCCGTGTCGTTAGTATCCGCGCGAGTCTATTGTCTTCATCTCGTTAAAAACAACAGTACTGTATTATTGTTACCACGGGTTTCTTAATCGCTAGTGTCACTATTGTTTTTAACACGTAAATAAATCGCTAATTATGTGTGAATAGATTATGTTATTTATCTTAGAATTTAGAATCTTAATTTATAATTTTTCTACTATCGATATCCGCAAAGCAACGACTGACTCACATTACTTATGTACAAATTAAGTATTGTAGCACACGCGACACCTCGAGAGATATTAAAAAAATATTATTTTAAAACGCATTGAAGCAAGGAGGGAAGTTCAATTCCCGTCCAAGGCAGACATTTATGTCACATGTAGGTGATTTTGTCTCGATTATGGTGACTTATGTTGTATATCATATAATATTGTTATAATCATAAAGTTAGTTTGAACTAACTCACATAACTATAGACCTATTTAAAATGTGGGTCCAACAACCTTCGAGAAGTTATAACAAGTGACTTGGATCGAAGAGAATGCAAATTGTAACCAATGGTTTACGGTAAATTGCAGGCGCAAGCTACATATCCCCAGAGCCGATGTACCCGGACCACGGGGACGTGTCGGCGCCGGTGGACGCCGCCGTGTCGGGGTCGAAGGACGATCGCCGCGCGTCGGTGTCGCGCGGCAAGGACACGCCGCTCCTGCGACTCCGGAACGGCGCTCTGCAGGCGGGCCTCAACGAGCGCTTGGCCAGGGTTGTTGCGCTTAGAAAAGTAAGTGTAATTGTTGCGCTCATAGACCTAAATCATTATCGATCGTCACGAATGTTACCGAGGGCAAAGTTTACAAAATTTTTGTGATACTGATAGTTTACTCCTAAATTTTGATGAGGTCGTCCTTTGTCGTATCCGACAGTAGCGACTCCTGTCAATTATCTATCAGTTTTCTCTGGTGGCAGCGGATATGACTAGCGAGACCGGACTTTGATTTAAATACATCAAGTATTGTGCATGGTGTACATGGTAATTGTACATGGTGCACAGTATCGCTGACCGGCAGATTTGTATGTGTACATGTAAGGGGTTTCGTCCGATTTTTACGGAGTTAGCGCTTTGCGTCAAGATCTTCGAGTCGCTTCTTTTCGAATTGTGGACACTTTCATGTACTTTCATAAATTTACTATCATAATGATGGGTCATCCGTATGGGTCAGAGCAAACATTATACTCATGTTCAAAACACAAAAAAATAACATATAAAAATGTAACAAAAGCATGTTGTTGTCTCGCATGGTCGCGATCGTAAGGCCCCCGTGGTTAGGTCCTTGTTTTTAACGTCATTGCGCTGAATATTTTTTTTGTTAAAAGTCGACAAACGAGCAGACGAGCCACCTGATGGTAAGTGGTCACCGTCGCCCATGGACATCAACAAGACCAAAGGTATCACTGATGCGTTGATAAATTAATTAATCTAAGCGGAAAGACAATCATAGAGTGGAAGTTGGATATAAGAATGTTTGAATATTATCAAAATATTTGTTAGATAATGGCTTTAAGTCCTTTAGAAATCCTTATTCTTTATGAAAACAAAGCACTCTTTTCAATCATTCAGAGCACAAGTCCAACCACAGATATAGTAGGATAGGATACTGTAATCCACCAATGGCGCCACCTTGCCGCGCTCCACTTTAGATGTTTTCAACTTCACGTATATATATTAGAATTATAGATATGAAATTTCTGATCCGGATATGGATACGGATATATGAATAATATTTTACCGGTTTCGGTTACGGATATGGATATGAAATTATCCGATTGTTTTGGATAATTTCGGATAGATATTAGAGATGATTTACGACTTAAAAAAATTATAATGTAATTACAAAGTTTGACTTTGTTTCTGAGTAATATATGGTATTATAATCACATAAATAACACTTAAACTCTAAAACCTCATCAAGGGTTCTGTTTACGTCGTCCACAACTAAAGGGCTTGCGTGACTAAATATTGCCGGATTGCATTTTGGGGTTCGACGAGGTTTAAAAATCGACCCCTAGTAATGTTTTGTTTTTAGTTTAGTTTAGTAATCCAAAATGGCCTTGGAGCAGACGTGGAAAGGATAATATGAAAGCAATGCGATTAGTCACATCGCGACATGTTGCGGAGTTTAATCTCATCGTTTAAAAAAAAATCGCTCAGCTTTTTAGTTTTACGTGCCTATGTGTTGTGGGCAGCAAGTGGAGAGCCAACGAAAGACGTCGCCGCTGCAGCGCAACGTGGTGTACCCGTTGGCTATGCTGCTGCTGTTAGCGCTCACCACAATCACGGTGCTCATGGTGCTGCAGAACATGCTGGAGCTGCTCATCGGGATCAAAGCGCTGCCGCTCAGCACCAGGGTCAGTCAACACGCTAAGATTTATGGACGTTTCATGTTTTGACCAGCGTTTTTTTTGCACAACTCGGAAATAGTTAATGTATGTAGAACGAACGCCCGGCTACCAGGCGATCGATGTTTCGATGGTGGGGCGAAGGTTCGTTGAGTTCAAAAGGCTCGAGGCGGTCGGAGTTCGGAGAAGCCTACGTGCAACATGTCTTTCCACATCCTCGACACATATGAGTTAGTGGTAACTCAAATTCAAAATCATTTAATCATATACATAGGTATTATGTAAATACACTTATGAACGTCATTTTTTACTTTTACCACCGTTACGAACAGGTGCTTTAACAGTGAGGAGAACAAATGGCGAAAGAAACTCCTCAGCACATCTAACTGAAATATTAGTAGAGTTACGTTACGAGTACGTATAAACTTGCGTTACTTATTAAACATGTCTTTGAAATGAATCGACTGCGCGTACTGACTGACGTCGCGTAGTTTGCATCCTGCACCATAAGGTTCTGTTGCAGTTCGATTACGGTTATTAACTTAAAAAATATCGTTGTAGCAATTCACGCTGGGCATCGCGTCGCTGTCGAAGCTCGGTTGGGCGGGCGCGCTGCTCGAGGCGTTCCTGATCCTGTACTTGCACGCGGCGTCGCTGACGGGGTTGGTGGCGCCGGCGCGCGCGCTGCGAGTGCTGCCGCGCGTACGACGCACGCCGCTCACGAGACTGATCGCCGCGTGCGCGCTGCTGCTCGCGCACTCCACCGCGCAGCCGCTGCTCGTCAAGATACTTGGTACACTGCCGTTGTAATGCTCAGTCTTAATATAGATAAACATAAGAAATTCGAAGACTTAACAAACAAATAATACGATATTATAAATTGTCACTCCTTATGTGTCATCGTCAGAATGGCTGGTTGCCGTATGTTAACAAGTTACGAATCGATGAATTGTCCCTGCATGTGTCATTGTAAAAATGTGTCCTGTGACTTTCATTGATCTGTCACTTATATCATTTCAAACCATTTCACTTTGATGATTGTAAATTTATGTATGATTCTTTTTATTCTTACGTACATTCTTTCTTACCTTCTTCTCATTTCCTGGTCGACGACGCATCAGTGATACCTTTGGTCTCGCTGATGTCCATGGGCGACGGTGACCACTTACCATTAGGTGGCTCGTCTGCTCGTTTGTCGGCTTTTAACATAAAAAAAAGATCTTCTTATCCTATATTCAATGAACCTAATCTCTATATTAAATAAAAAAAAAATACTTTAACTACTTTGATTTATTTAGCTTATGTTTTGCCAAGACACAATTTAGACTGTATTGTGCTTTTTTTTAGATACCACAGATGATAAAAATTAATGACTGCATTTTATGCCATTACAAATATCAACTCGGGCCAAAAATCTATTCAACCGCCCTGGGATGGGCCATGGCATGGTCTATTTCATATGAAACGATCATTTTAAAATCTATTTCAGTTGAAATCACATTATAACTTTTTAAAATTCTATAGACCGTACATTCCATAGTTCCAACGTGCCGCATGTCCATAAAATTGTTTACAACATGTCAACAGGTATAACAAACTTCGATTTGCTCGGAGAGTTCGGACGGATCGAGTGGCTGGGGAACTTCAAGCTCGTGTTACTGTACAACGCCATATTCGCGGCCACCGTCACCCTGTGCCTCGTCAGCAAGTTCACGGCGAGCGTGCGCAGAGAGCTCTACAACAGGTTGGTGGAAAACGTCAACACGGTCGCTCACTGCGTTTCTTTCCTTAATAACTAACTCGCGGGAGTCGCCGTTACCCAAGCGGCTCGCTTGGATTGCTATTGGAATGTGTGTCAATAGGACGTCGTTTACAAACTATCAGGGTCTTTTTTTCTGGTTTCCTAGCAACACTAAGATTTGTTCATAGCGGTATGAGCGCTAACAAAAAGCATTCTCTACAGTCGACCCTAGAAGATATTTGACAACATTGAACGCAGGAATGGTACTGGTTAGATGCCACCGTACAGGATAAGTCCACCTGCTCTGCCAGAAAAGTAACAACACTTACAAACAATACATTCCATTTGGAAGTAATACATTAATTACAGGTAGTCAAATAAGCGGGTGCTAAACTACCATTTTGACTGGCAATGCAATGCGTCTGTGATTACTTTGGTATTCCGGACTATCCGTTTGCTGGCTATTGACATAAACAAATTGTATTGATCAACAAACTTGTCCCTGTTGTCTCTCAATAATAAAATTACTGTTCAACATTAATTTACCTGAAAACAAAAATATCTTTTATTACCAAATCTAAAAGAGAAAGTATTATTGGAAACTACTCAGTTTATATGAATATTAAGAGTTCATTTATTTAGTAAATACATTTCGCTGGCAATCCACTGAGCTGCTCGATCAAGTTTTGATCAATAAATGTTGATCTAAAATTTACTCATGATTATATATATACTTTAGTGAGGTGTTCTTGTAGTCTGTACATAGGTATAGGAACGTACTGTTGATATCAAAAATAAATTCACTCTATTGCAATTACTATCCTGTAACGAGTTCTATATATTAGTGATTAAATGATAAAAATAGTAAAATAGTAAATAAAAACAACGATTAAGTTTTAATTGTAGCCCAATATTATAATTCAGAACCACGCATTTATTTTTACCATATTTGATTCCTAATTTATGTATTGTATAGTTAACGAAATTTTGCTAAAAATGACAATTAGTTATATAGTTGTTGAGGAAAGATGCAGAATGAAATAATAAAATTTAAATTTTTCTTTTAACTAATGAGACTGAATTTGTTAACTAATTACGATTATTTTACGTCCGAGATTATTTATTGAATTTTATCTGTAATTTGAATTGTATTCGGTTAAATTTATTTTTAATTTAGTATTAGTTATATAATTGTTACACATGTGGTGTTCAACTTACTGCCATGAATGAAAATTGGTCACTCGCTGAAGTGATAAATTTGTTGTAAATACATGCTGGTACTTTAATTATTTCATAGAGCATGTGAGCCTGAGCTCCTGCTCATCGATTTACATCACGCGGTCCGATTGTAGTATCAATCATTTCATAAAATGAGCGGCCATTTCTTTAGCCCAGACGACGTTTAACAATATGAACATTTTGTGAAAGCCGAAACTATGTAATGTTAATTCTACGATTGGACAATGTCTGATACATAGATACTCTTGAGAAAAGACATTGGAAGACTGTTCAGTAGAGTATGAATTGTGTATTAAATTAAATTGTTTGCTCAATGTCTCAGTTGTACCTGCAATGGCGATACGACTTTATAACTGGAATAGTTGAGTGTTGTGTTGTGGAAATTTGTGTGTTGAGGCTAATTGATGAACTCTCTAGTCGCCGTGGATCTCTGTGGTTGTTGCAGGTGGAACGTCTATTTAAGTTGTGAGCTTCGGATGCCTCTATAATGAAACCGATACGAAACAATCATTGCTATCATCACTAACGCACATGGCATTATGCACATGCACTCATTCTCATGAATCTTATTAATTGCTTTTTATAAAACAATGTGTCCATAAGTTGTATAAGCCCGTTAACCTAAATAGGACTAATAATTACCAGGAAATTTGAAAAAAAGATTACATGCATAAATTTTTATTATATTTAATTTCTATATTTGCACTACTTTAGTGTCTTTGCATATCTAATAGTAATATGTAAAAACAACATTTATAATGTTCTTTATAATGGCACATACTGGTGGAGGCCTATATCCATCTGGATCTACTAAGGCCAATATGATGTGCTGTTGTTACGGAAAATAATCGCCTGCGGTGCTACAGATGTAATAGTTTTCTCAAATTGAATTGTATCTAATGGTTTAATTTTTATACTAGATACTTAGCGCAGTTGAAAAGATTTTCTATATGTAAGCCTTGTGTGAATTTTCAATGGTTTTAATGTACTAAATATTTAGTGTGTGAATTTTATACATTTTGTATTATCGTGTACCAAACATTGAGATTGCATTTGAGAATAATATATGAAAAAAAAATTAAAGTTTTTTTATTTCTTGAACCTGTCTATGTATACCCTGTATTATTTGATAATTGTTCAGACTTGCATGGCTAATGTGCTTAGATCTGTTATCTCTTAGTATTTGATTGTTTTAATTTTGTACATTACATTTATTTGTCATTCCCAGTGGCTTTCTAATTCAATTGCTTTTTCATAATCATCGCTTTTGCAACAAAGTGTGTAAAATATCTCACTGTAGTATTATGTATTCAGTCTCATTAGGTTTTTTTTTATTATTAATTTCCTGCCCACTTATAATTTTTTTCTTTTACCAGATTCAAATGGGTTGCCGATGTGTTTACTATGTGTGAAGATATTCCAACAGCTGTAGTTCCAACGGCAAATAATGTGATGGAGAAAACCATAATCGATAAGATAGATGAGGACCCTACTGTAGATACAGCAGAGCATCTGAAGTCTGACTAAGCCTAAGCCAATCGGACATTTTATATAATGTTCCTATTTCAATATAATGACAATTTTTTATTATTATTTAATAATCTCAATTACCACCTTTTGCAACAAGTTAATTTCAACAAAGATGGAATTATTTTTAAGATGTCTTTTTTCTAAGCATGTAGTGAAAGCTCGAAACAGTTAACTGGTGTAATGGCAAAATAATTTCATTAAACTATGGATATAATTTGTCTTGTATAGTTGTATAATTATATATTGTTCATAATGTAAACTGTGCAATTGATTTGTAACTGTATTATTTACAATCTGTGATCATTATATACTTTAAATAATTATATTTATAGATAACTAATTGATAGAAATATAATTTTTATGCTGATATTATTCATTTATTTATTGTTAGAAAGGTGCAAAATAATTGAGGAATTGTAAATATTTTACAAATAAATGTTGCATGAGTTTATATATTACCAGTTTTGAAATAAAAATCTATTTTCACTTGTCATCTGTTTTATTCAGAGATTGTTCAAGCGGGGTGACTAGCATGAAATGCTTCCCACATCTTCTTGATTGAGCTTTGATAATAAGTTTCCGTGCATTGTCTCTTATTACTTGGAGGCTTTGGTTGGTATTGAGTCCTAGAATAAACCCCAGGTTTATAACATCATGCACCCCACGCACCAGTACGTAACTCGTAGCTCCACTAGTCAAAATTATATTTCTAGATTTACCAACAGCATGAAATGTGTGTGCTGTACTTATTATATTTTTCCTTGCTGTTGAATCCATTATAGCTGGAGAGTACATGAGTTCAAAATAAGTGCCACGTTCTGTGGCTTGATTATATAGTTTTCTGTTTATTTTGAAAGGGATTTTAGTATTGGGTTCAAATGTAATGATGTCTACATCTAAACCACCACCACAAGAATATTGAAAAGCCTGTAATGTTTTTGGTATAACTGCAAAGATATCGTATTTCTTAATATTATCAGATTGATTAATTTTATGTGATATACTTGCATCAGAGTATTCTAGAGTCAATCTTTGTAGAATGTTAAGTTTACAGGTTTCTTTAACGTCTTGTGGGATTTCAAGTGGTGCAGGTATGAAATCTATTTTTTCATGTTTTTGATCTCCTTTTCTCTTTTTCTTCTTTGGTTCGTCAGATGATTCTTCAACGATGGTATTGATTGCTATTGTGTTGAATCCAAATTTTTCTAATATGCTTAGGTGCTTTAAATCGAAGGATCTGTTAATTGACAGATCACAAAATCCCCAATTTTGTACTGCCATAATTATGAAACACACAACAATATCGTACTATATTTTTAAAATTCACTCTGAATTCTGTCTCTGATTACGAGTTTTAATAAGTTAATAATTAATAGGTTAACTATCAGAAACACTTTGTAATGTTTATTTTCATACTGTAATTCCTATCATCAACACGACCGATATTTTTCCACCAATCGACTGGTATGTTGCTATGAAGTAAATGTTTAATATAAAGGAATGCCTCCACACAATGTTTATAACAGGGATAAATAGAATTTAGCCGCTAATGATATTTTAGGTGACGTACAATATTTATACCTATAAAAAACAAGCAGTCTTATGACAGTTACGTTTAGGAATTTAATGGATGGGTAAAAATATCGATTCAAGTGAAAACATCGTAATATATTTTATCGATGATTGAATTAAACAATTTAGAAAGATAACAATTAATGATGTATATAATCAGTAAAATATAAATAATTTTTTTTATTAAGATATATCCTACCAAAATTATGTAAATAATTTAAAAAATAGTTGACAGTGTCAAACAAAGATACCATTTTATAATTTTTTATGTCATTTGAATTTGATTTTCAGTCGTCGACATTTAAATTAACATTTTGTTGTAGGTATATAGATTCAACTATATAACTTAATAATTGGATAACCAAATGGGTTTCCAAATAGTAATAGCAGGGGAATCACAATGCAAAAAATTTGCACAAGTATGCTTAGTAGCCGATTATTTGGCTCAAAACCTTCCAAATTTTTGCTATAGACGAATTGAAAAGCCAGTATTAGAATGGAAGGTTAGTGAAATTAATGTATTTATAAAAAAGCTTTCAGATATCCTATAAAAAATATTTTCTATTGTACCTATAGAAGAGATGAAGGTAGACCATTACGCGCCCAGAAAATTTATTTTCTTCTAATGTTTACTGTAATATTACAGACGTGGTTAAGTAAAATTAATCAAAGAAATAATTGGCATCATGTTGGTACCCTTATCATATGGAAAGAACTGTTGATCGAGGGTAGTAAAGCTCATTATATAGGTGGAGCATCAGAATTTTTTGAATACTGTTATTCTTATTACAATTTCAATACATTTATCGCATCGGAGAGGATTGATGATTTAATTAATAACTTCGGACAGTTAAAAAGAAAACATAAACGAGAACATAAAGTGAAATATCTAGAGGAAGAACATCCTTTTGAAGTCCAAGCCTTAAAGTATAATTTAACAGTGTGTATCTCTGGAGCTTCATATCCCTTAACGATGCATTTAATATCTGGATTCTTAGACATGTCATACGCAAACAAAGAATTTACAAAAATATACTTATATGATGAACAACATGACACTTTACCATTTTTAGAATTTGTTGAAGGAGAATGTAGGTATGTGAGAACAAATAATCCTACCAAAGTGGTAAAATGCGTAGAAAAATTGGGCATGGCGCTTACAAATTCAGATCTCCTCATCATATTGGATCATATTCCTTTCAAGTATGTTATTTAATAAAAGTAAGTAGTAAGTAAGTTTATGTAAGTATAATTTTACTTGAAGTTTACTTCCATTTCAGAAAGGATTATTCAGTTGGGGGATGGCTTTACAAAAATAAAAAATTAATGAAAAACATTGCTATAATGATAAATGCTTCTGCACCAAGAAATATGTGCATAATTCTACCTAATCTTGGACCGGCTTGCTATAATGCGACTGTTCTGAGAAATACACTTACAAACATAAATAAAAATAACATTGTTGTTGTTACTTCTGATTTAGGTTTACATGTAGCTCCAATTATTGCAAAAATAGCTGAGGTACCAATGAGAAATATGTTTTGTCCTCCAGTGTGGGGTTTTGTTGGAATAAATCATTTGGTGGATATAAAGACAACTGTACATAAATACAACTCATTTGAACCCTTAAAGAGATTTTCTAAAGTAAAGAACTCATCGCTTTGTATTGGTACCTTAATTTCTGAAATGAGAACTATGGAATACTTAATGTATTTTGAAGAAAATTTGTGGATAAAGCTTTCGGAGAATAATGTAAATATATACTACTATAATCTAAAAAATAATCACTTAAATTCAATATCTTTACTAAATATCTTATTTTCAGAATAAAAGTAAAAGTCATGATATGAGCAAAGCTGTTGCTATTCTTAATGCTGTAAAATTATGGTTCTTTGAAACTAACACCGATTGTATAATACCCCTTGGCGTTTATTGTGATGGTGAGATTATTCGTAAAAAATAGCAGCATTACCTTTTTTATTTATATAAATAGTGCTCTTCACGTTGTAGTCAACTATAATCCCCCCTGATGGTAAGTTGCGATGTAGCTTTAAATGGTAAACCGTGGAAACTTAGATAAAGTCTGTTCACTCTTTCTTTGAAATCATATAATAATATCCAAAAATTAACATTACTGTTCTTTTTTATAGGTTCTTTTGGACTATCTTTTGATGGAATTTTTTCTCAACCAGCTCATTATATAGATGGAGAATGGAAACCAGCTAACAGATTTTTATTACCAAGAGATCCTCATATTAATATTTTGTATCTGGAAAAAATTGCGAAGTTTACTATAGAATTGGAAAAACACGATTTACCTCATAATTATTGTTCTGAGTAAACCTTGTTACGTGTGATTTTTATTTTTATTCGATTATTATAAATTGATTCACAAAAATATAAATTGTAGGTAATCGATTATGTGTTTCAAAACGTTTATATTAGGTTTGTAAACTGGTACGGTACGTCACTAGCGCCTGACGAGATGTCGTCTAGGTCGCTGAATGAGTGAATGTATTCTCTTGTTTTGCAGAGAAATGTTATGACGTGCAGTAGTTGTCTTTGTTTCAAAAACATTCGACTACTTTTACACAAAAGTTGTAGTTAAAAAATAATGTAATAGATCGCGTAGTTATGTTACGCGAGATTATTGCAATGAATTTTTCCAAAGTATGATCGTGCCAATAGGAAATAGCATAGTTAGGTGTTCATATTGGTTAAGTTTAGTGAATGTTGTGCCAATAATGAGATAGTGGAGTGTTGTGATGTGGTTGTGGGACATGTGGGGCGTGCTGTGGACCGTCGAAGCTCTGACGCAGGTTTTGGTGCTGGCAACGCCGTTGGAGCCTGAGCTGCCTACTCCGCGAGGTGAGAGGACCTTGCCTCCTACGCCGTCTTCTGCTTGCTAACCCTGCATGCCCTACCTTATAACGAGCCCGCCTTACGCCTGATTCTGATTACGTTTAAAATGTAAAGAATGATACAATATATTAATTCAATATAGTTAATTCTTGCTAAGAATTGGTGTTTTTATTGTGACTTCACATATACATTTTCTGGTATATTGTAAGAGCAACGCTTTAGTACTACCATTAACATTTTATAACACTCCATATTAAAAAAGAACACTTAAAATGTTAAGTGTACTCAAGAAAAAACATTGGTTTATTGATCACAATTATAATGTCTTAATTAATTGATCATATTCACCATTTGTTGTTTTTTTTGTATTTTTTACTTTGTTTTGAGTGAAGAGAAAAAAAAATTACTGAAGGAAAAGTAAAGAATGAAAAGTGCTGTATAGATAAGTAGTATATTGTATATTGTAGTAGGCAGTGTTAGTTTACTCATGTTTTTATGAAATTGTGACTTAATTGTTACTTGTCAGAGAAAAATATGATGATCTACCACTATATGTTTATTACCTATTTTATTTAAATTAATTGATTTTATGTGTAGTACAAAATAATTTTTATTTATTTATCCTTTTTTTTTAAATGTAATATTAGAAATTTTTGGAAATTTGCTAAGAAGATAATAAAAGAGGGTATTATTTTGAGAATTTAAAAGTTCCTTGGCATATCTAATTATCCAATGTTATGTGGGGTTATGTGGGAGATTTAAAACAATAGGCATCCCACACTACTTATGCACATATAAAAAAAATTGTTGCTACAGTGATGTTATGTTGAACTCATATTGAGAATTACAACTATAAATATTTTATTAGATAGTATATTTTTTTTATGCAGTATGACTGGAAATATGTTGGCAATCCATCAGGGGGATGTAGGGGAGGTCATTTGCAACCAAATTACTTCTTATGACCCCATATCAAAAAATCAACCATTTTCAAGTAGTTTAAAATTTCATGTTTTTTTTTCTGTTCACTCTGTTTTTATATCCTGCGAATTTTTTTAATCTTGTTAGATAGCTAAAAAGTCATACATGTTTTTAAAATTATCTGCCAATAAATTTCTTCTACGTTTTTTTGTAGAAAATCTAGTTGAAAAAATCAGGTAGAAGTATGAAATTTTGGAAGATTTGTAGCTCTGTTTTAAAAATTGTTGAAAATATTTACCATCTAATAATTGATTATTATGTATTAAAGCATTAGCAACCAGATAATAATAATAAAATCATATTTTATGGATTAATTTTTTTTTTCAATTTTCAAAGTTGAATATTGCACATTTGTGAAAAAAGAAATCAAAATATGTTACTTGAAAATGGTTGTTTTTGAAATAAGAGTCATAAGGGGTAATTTGGTTACAAATGATTTTCCCTTCATCTCCTGAACAGATTGCTAACATATATTCAGCGTAGTAGTTTCAAAATTATTCCTCTGAGTGGAGAATCGGTGCTTGAACCCTGCAATAATCTCTGTTTTGTTTCAATTAATTGCCTTGTTCAAATATGAAATTGCCACTTGCTTTGATAATGGAAAATGAAAAATGAAAATGGTATCAGTGGTTGGTAAAGTCTGCTAACCTGTATTAACATGATCTATTTATAAATATAAGATTAGTAAATCGCCCTTGGTTCGCTTCAGAAAAACTATGTCTTATGCATAGAATTAGCACCTGCATTGTCTTAGGTTTATTTATAACTTTTTTATTTATGGACAGATTCAAATGAAACGTAACTATACATATTAAGTGACGTTTACTGCGATACATCAATGAAAACCATATCGAAATCGGTTAAGCCTTGTCCGAGATTAGCGCACAAACAAACCATAAAAAATTGTAGCAACTGTTGTTTTGGGATTTATTGCCCCTATAAAGGCCCCTAATAATAGTTTTTCTCATAGTTCTTAATGTACAGAAGTTAAAATATATGTATTAAAAATGTCCTATTATACAATGGTTTTGTAATGTGCTGAAGGTATGTTCAGTTGTACATGCATACATACTTGCATAGTATTTCAACAGAAATAGACATCTCTAAACCAGTCAAAATTAGTGTAACGATCTACCTGCATGTCCGCTTAATGAGGGGCGATCACTTTACTTGACGCGGGGCGGCCGCAAATCCCTACAAATAGCTTCGAGACTCGATAATCCAGCCGAGGGCAGAGTCCTGCCAAGGGTAATGTAGCTTTGGAGCGCACATTACTTGCCGCTACGTTGTGGAATGTTCTCATTTTCTTTTAATCAGATCTCAACTAGTTTTGGCTTTCAATTTGTTCGTGCGTTTTAAGGAAAATAATATTGTTACTGCGATCTCATTGCGTAGGTCTGCAATCGATAAGTAAAGAAATGTTAGTGCACGTAATTTTTTAATCAAATCGATGTTGTATTAAGGTGTTTTACCTTCCTTATTTCTTGGTGTTTGACAATCATTATAGTTAAGAAAAAAAAATAAAAAAAAATCAGACTTGTACCATTTTGTAATAATGCGCTTATAATTTATAATTCTCTTTGTTTGATACTTACGATTTAAACGAGCGAATGTGATGTCATTTAAATATTAAGCATCAAAATTATAAGTTAATAGCATTTCTAGTCGATACTAATAACATGACAAAAGTTGATGTATACCATAGGTACCAGGTAGATAATTGTAGATTTATCTAATGCTTGAAATCCAATAAAAAGCAACTAAATTATTATCTATCAATTAGCTATCAACATTCCTTCACCTACATTACCATTTAGCCGGCACCTCACACAACGTAAACAATGGCAATCACGTTCTCTTTAGTAGCAATATAAATTGAACTATTTATTGGAAAAATGGAGATGAGTTATTAAACACTATTTATATACGGTGTGATCGTCAATTGACATTGGTTATTGTATTTTAATAACTGGAAAGCGTGACTAAAGCAATTTCACTTTCTAAATTTATGAAATAGTTGCTCGTCGGTTAACTTTACAGGAGATTGTCCCAATTTTTAAGCGTTTCATTATTCTATAATGGTGTTAGAAATAACTGGCGCTAGAATTAAATTGTTATGTGGCGCACGAGAATTGCGCAGGCGATTCGACGGCGGTGTTCGAACCGATGATCGCGGGATACATCAGTTGCATAACAAGCGGGCATTGCGTCCGGCTAACGGGACTGCGGCGCGAGCAGGAGACCCGACACGAGTCGCCATCATATCTACACCACTATCTCGATTTACTTCTCCGGCAATAAGGCGGTTAGTCATTCGAACCGGTCATTTGCATCATCGCCGTCGAGCTGATTCTGCTCATTCAGCAATTTTAGATCGAAGGCCCCGCGATAAGATCCCACGAAACGTACCCGTTGAGACATATTTCATCACGAAATATGACTAACGTAGCGTACCCCGCGATTGGGTCATTCGTGCGATCATGAACGAGACCGTGACTGATCGAATCGAAGTCTCTGACTGATGCAAATCAGTCGACTTGCTTGATATTAAAAACGCACCTCGTGAAGTTCAATCTTCTAATGCACGTTAGTGAATTATGATTAAATTCTCGGGTCTAGTCAGCGTTGCGTGAATTTATGTAATTGACTCGTACGTATTGAATGACGTGGCGCTGACCGCGATTCCTGTTTATGCCCCCGCGTTCACTGAACTGGATTGCAAGTGCAATGGCAAATTTATATTCGCTAATGACTTTAAGGTTCGCTGATTACTGCCACGTTTGATTACTAACAAACCATTGTTATACTGTAACGTTACTTTTTGTGGAAAACAAACTTGTTGCAGTCTATTTATTTTTTATTTATTGGTTCTTGTTAATTAGAACGATACAGATAAAGACCAATTACAATAATTAACACATCCAATTACATTTAAAATAAATTACATAACAAAAAAATATTACATTTACATTAAATTTAAGCATTCTTTGTTATACTAACTGGTCAATATTGTGTTATCATTATTAAATTTAATATTAAGCAACGTTAAGTTAAAATAATAATATGTTAAAGTAGACATTGGGTCTCGCTGAAACTTAGGCACACAGACAGGACATCTTTCACATCATCCACAAAGATGTCAGAGCTAGGGAAAGTTTCCAACAGAGCACTGAGCGCTGAAAGGTGCGCGGAATGGCAGAGTTGGCACGCGCGATCTTATGACTAGAAGGCACAGCAAGCAATTTATGTCCCTTGCATCTGTGGTAGTTGTGCGAGGTGAACAATCGATCCAATTCATTATATAGTTCCTGAGCATCGACCAAACCTCGGAACGTTTTTAATGCCTACTAATTATATAGGACTCATAAGTGGATAATACCCGAAGTAATGCTTATATAGCTCCTGAGAAGCTCTTTTTGGACCTTTTGTAGTAAGTACTCATAGATGGCATGATAGAGGTTCAACACGCTAGAATTGGCTTCCATTTTGCTGCGCACCAAACTGTTGTATAGGACTCGAAGGATGAATCCGGTTCTGAAATTACTCTATCAGGTATTTATTCGCTTGCCACTACTAGACATGTATGTACGAATATAAACGGTAAACTTGTAGATATAACCCAAATGACATATTTTTATTATAATGAAATAAATGAGCATTTTGAAAGCGCACCCAAAACTTCAATAAGTATGCCAGTAACAAACGTGCAGTACCTATTTGTTTTTTTGCGTTACTTTTTGCCAGCCTCTCGCTCAGCGCTCCATCGCCGGTACATTTATTACTCATGCAGTCGTAGAGTACTTTGTTATTGCACCTCATGTACATATATATCGAAAAATCCAACCTTAATTTGCAGTATGTTTTTCATTATTTGATGCCTCATGAGACTGGTAAATTGAGTTCACTGGAAAAGATTCTTAATTAAACACATCTAGCAAGTACTGGATTATACATAAGCTCGTTTGAGAATTCTGGTTTTGTGGAGCTCTGTGGACTTTATCTATGACTGTGAAAACAATTACGTTGCATAATCTTGGTACAGATTAGCGAGATAGATTATATAAGGAAAGCTACAGTGTAATTATATAATATTGAAAGAAATATCAGGATTATAATGCACGGGACATCAAGTAATTTTACAATTAGTTGATTGTCATAATGGAGCTTATAATAAATTCACGCCAAAATTATAAGAGGGTAAATAATAATAGTACTCGATGAACATACATGGCTATACGGGTATCAGTCGAACAGTAACTGTAGTTGAAATCAGTATATATACTCGTACTAATTTAAAGGAATGAAATGAGTAACTCGTTTGATGTTGGCTCGTCTTTGTTCATTATAACGAGCTTCTGACTCGATTCTGCAGAACAAAGTGCCAGCGTTAGTGATAGATCCGGCTGAAGTCGTATGTCTGCATTTTATTTATTATTTATCCTTCAAAAGATAGTCATGACTATAATTTTAAAATGTATTTCGTATTGTATTCCACAGAAAATACTACCTATGGCGTTGAACATTACACACTAATCTTAAATGCTATATACACTTCTCTGTTTGACTCATAATTAATTAATTATGTAATTATAAATGTTGATAACAGCGTAAAGAAATAATATTATATACTTAAATGTAATCGATACAATATATTGATCGACAGGGATGACTCTGTGTTGCTGTTAAACAACAAATTAAACATTCTCATCCATTCTCCATCGAGCAGATGGAGAAGCACCTTAATTATTATTTATTTCAATTCTTTTTTTAATTTAAATTCTTGTTCAATTTTATTTAGATTCCTCTCTCACTTTAATGTTTGTTTAAGACTGATGACCGCCGAGTTGACTGGGGAAGAGACTGCTTTAAGGAATTATCTTAGAATGCTTTTAACAGTTACTTTGCTTTCGGTCCTCTTTGTTTTCGAATGAAATAAATAAATGCTCGTCTGTGAGAAACTAGCCTTTGCAATAGATCGTTAATGGATTGTTGGTATGGAACAAACATATATAGAGAAATGGATGTTTTAAGATTAAACTCGGTGTCTAATCTTACACAAACTAAGTACTATTCAGAGGCAGTACGTCGTGTTTTAATGTTAATCCAAACACGAAAACAAACGAAGGTTATCAATGAAGTAACCACAATTAATCATAGATATATGTATACATACATTGGTTTGACACTTACCTACAGGTTAAATATTTATTGGCAAAAACACACAGGCGGGATTTCTACACCCGTCCTGTCGGAATGGCAGCCATTTTTTTTTAATTCTTAGAAATATAAGAAAAATATTATTTGAAAGTTAATAGTACCACCTTTTAAATAAAATATAACTGTCTAAACTTTACTTAAAGATGTCATAAAGAATATCTTATGCCTTTTTAGTACAAAATTTGTCTGGTTCTTTAGCTTTTCTTATATACCACATAAAGTAGTACAATAGTGTGTATTTTTTTTTGTAATGTATTTGCATATAAGTATATTACCTACAAAACGATATCAAAATGACAGTGAGTTGGATAACTCGAAAAAATTTAGTATTTTGCTACTTTTCGTTTCTTTATTACCTACCTTATTCGACTTTATTATGTTATTACGTCTCCGTAATAGTTTACAATGCCTTGCTTTACGATAGTTTAAATTTCATTGTTTGACATTCTATTAATGCCCGTGTAAAACAGTGTTACATTTTTACTATATCAATCTTATCACCCAAGCTGGCAAAACAGGGTATCGTAAAAGAAGATAGAAGCTGGCCTGCTCGGTGGTAAGGTTTATATTATAAGTATTATTCGTAAGTCATTCATATTATTACTTGTATTTTTATTATTATTATCTTTTCGTTAGGCCTTCCTGGCTACTACCCTTCTAATTGATTTAGTTGCGAAACGACTTGTCGTGTTTCAGCTGTGGGCTAGGGAGCCAGTACCATCTTTCTTTGTTTTTGGTACATTGCCGACAACGCATCAGTGATGCCTTTGGTGTGACCACTTACCATCGAGTGGCTCGTTTGTCCTTTTCCTCAAATTTAAAATTTAATGGAATTTGACAAGTTTATTATGGCAACTATGCAGGCAATTGTTCTCAAGTTGCTAGACTTTATTTACTAAAGTTTGGTCAACATTTCATTTTTAGGTTCACTAGTCATCAAAGAACATAGGTGGCGTTACCGAACGGTAGCATAATAAAAGAACAATCATTCCATGGATTGTGACTTTTTTACTGCTATTAAATAAATCTTGATAGGTTTCATGTGTGGGTAAAGCGCATAATGGATTACAACACAATTATCAATGATGAGAACGTTGCGACACCTCGTTTGTCAACTATGCGCCGGCCTCGGGTCGACTTGTACTATTGTACGAAGCTTCGACTGTGGATACCGAAAGATATTACGAAATAAATTAGATAATTATTAGTTGTTGTCCATCGAGGATGGTGTCAACTTTGAAAATTGTGTTTAAACGCGGTATTATTCACAGTAGTTTAATGTGAAAAAAGAGCCAATTTTACCGTCGAATTGCCTCATCACGATATTAATTAAAAACGGTAATATTAGTTTCGTTTTCGTATTATAGTCTATATTTCGTATTACAGAGACCGCGAAATAAAACACTTTATTTTGTTTCTGTTAGTCTATTCTCCTCGACGGTTATTTCTATCTCTAACTTAGGTAGCATTGAGGCGGATATAAACAAGCTTTTTCTTGACATGAGCTTTATTTCAGCATCGTGGCATTGTATCTATGCAATTTGACGATTCTATATTAACGAATAGGTTTATTTTAGAACTTTACGGGAACGAATATGCTGGTTCATTGATGTAGTATTTTACAAAGTTTAAAACTTACAGAGATAAAACTGACTACTTGGTCTATTTTGTACATTAATTAGTATTTTCAAGGTTCTATTCACGTTACGTGTTCAATTGGTGAAACTAACAGCAAAAACTGAGCGTTTTATTGCTGTCTTTTCTAAAATATTTCTAGTGCCTATTAGACATTACATTTTTTATTGCGAAGTTCATAAGAGCTTAAGAAGGACAGCATAACGCATGTGAAAATGCATAAGAAAGTCTCTGCCTAGTGGAATGTTAAAAAAAAAACCTAAATGTCATAATCATCGCAACAAGAATGATTGACAGGTAGTCTATTGGCATCATAAACATAATATATTAACGTAATAGACGAATACTCATCTAATCGTCGCGTCACCAAAACCTAAATGTGCATGTCAAAAACGACATTAGTGTGAGTGGCTCTTAGTGATGTCAAATTCACGTCCATACATTGTCGGCATGGATGTCGACTATTCCATCACAGGTTTTTTGCTACATTTTACATATTCGATTATTTAATTCGTTCTCTTGATTATTTATTACATGTTAAATTAAATAATACCATGCTAATGCTCTTTACTTCGCTTCGTCTACTCTAAACTTAACCTTATTGGACGGGATTCTTTATCTTTTTTATTTGTAAACTGATTTAAATAAAAGAAAACGGGATTAAAAGGTACTAGAGAAAACAATGATAATAATACCTATTGGTTTTAATTAATTCTTTGATGTAAATCAATATAATTCATTGCCCTCGGAAATAAACTAACCAACAAAGGAGAATGACCATTTTACTATGGAAGTTGGGCCAATTTTAAATCAACATGCACAATAGTAGATTCAATTGTAAACGGCGGCAAATTAGTTCTGAATTATGTTTCAAAAATTTCATTGCAATATTATGTGGGGGTTCAGAGTTATTTCAATTTAAAGTTGGTAGGTATTTTGAGGTTATGTCTCGGTTTGTTATGATAACGTTGATACAGAAAGTAGTCATGTAAGTATCTATTGGTTCTACCTTTGAAGGTAGGAAGTATTGCTTGCCTCTCTAAAACAAAAACTATTTTAGAAATTGATGAATCCTATTTGTTTTATTCAAAGATACCAACATATACCTACGAATAAATTGTAACCTGTAGATAGGTATGCATTAATCTTGTTAATTGTACATAATGGGTATTTTACTGCTGTAAATAATAATAATAAATAATGCTGTAAATATATCAACTCATGAGGTATTAACAGGTTATTAAATTAAAATAAGGTTTTTTGAATATCTTTTTATTTACATAAAATAAATTAATGCTTAACAACACTACACTTACACCTGATGGAAAGTGGAATTTCTAGAATATTATCAAATTATGCACCAGTAAAATCTTGTAAATTATATGTAATGTCAGTCCAACATCCATTATGTAATTGATATTTACAAATTCTAGCAATTTTTGGTATATAAAACTAATATATCTCATATATACAACATATCTCGTATAACTTTGGGCACCAATGGATGTTCTGGTTGTCGACAACTAAAAACAGACAGTGACAATGTGGCTGCAGCAAGCTTATTATATTAATGATCATATCTTTGGTATACAGGTCTGAGGGATTAAATTGGCAGTTGTGGAGTAAGTGGTGGTGGTACTGGTATTTCTGGTTCAGATATCTTCAATATTTGTTTGTACTTGAAGTAGCACAAAGCAGTCAAAACCCAAAATGTTTCCATTCATTATCTGTAAGAAGTAAATAAAAATGTTAATATTGTTATGATCATAATGAAGGTATTTTTAAGTATAAAAACATTGCATTTCATTATAAAATACGTCACATTTTTAGATCAAGGCACTACCTTACTGAAGCAGGTGCAATCCATAAACGCAATATGTTTAGCATTGAATATAGCTCCTCCAAAGAATGTACCAGTTGTCTATATGGCACCATGAAGGAGCAGTTAATACAACGCTGTTGTATATACCTGAGCCCCACTTTTCCACCATCTGATGCCATTGTAGTATATTATTGCACATAACACAATTAATCTCAGAGTCCAATTCTCAAACACAATCAGAAAAGTATTATCTCAGATAAAAGAGTTACAACGGAGCATTATTTAACTCAACGTTTAAATTAACGACGATACAAGATGACAAGAGCCTATGTTTTTCCACTAAAATCACTGTAATGTAAACAGTAGCAGTAAGTGCTGTATTGTTTTGACTTTTGTTTGATCATGGTCAATTGAAAGATATTCGATCCTAATCGATAATAAGCGCAAAACAGAATAATTAAAGAAAATAAAACTTGGTTACGGAATAAAAAGGAGAAGCCCCTGAGTTCTGCTATTTTTTTCATGTATTGATATTGACGTTAAATATTTTTGCATTCAAATGAATAACAGTGACTTACTATATTTTTTAATTTTATTGCGAAGTTACAATATCCAAACGTAGAAATAGTTCTTTACAGTAACTTATAGAACAAAGTAGAATTGTATCGTAAAATAAGTAATAATAAATTATTATTATAATGATCCTATACTTTTTTCTTGTATGATTTTTTTTACTGTTGTTTTTATATCGAGAGTCGTAAGTAGCTTTCGTCGATGCTATGATTGATATTGCACTATGATTATCAATTGCATCCTTAGTTTCGCTCACAATATGTTGCTTCAAATCAGTTACAGTTAAACGGTCAGAACTAATCCTTATTCTTAACTTAACTTTTAAACCCCGCGTCAGAAGCAACTACGAAAAATATATAAGTCACTATATTTTAGGAGATGATTTTTAAACTTTCAATGGTTAAGACGCAATCATGGCCCGCTTTTTGTCATTCTTCTTTTGTAGGTATAGATTTTTTATTAACAAGATGTCAGTGATTTTGTAGAACGAAATAGTTGTCCTTCAAATGTCTGCAGAAAACTTTGTGAGGAACTTTACTTATCTGGTTCAATATTCGAATCCATTTTTCTATTTGAAGTAGTGAAATTGGTCAATAAATATGATATCAAATTCGCCGAATATTGTCTTATCATAATAATAACAGGTATAAAATTCTCCAAATTTTATCAATTTAAGGAGCTTATACTATTCAAAAGCTGAAGATGCACCTTTATAACAGTCTAATCCACTTTCTGTCCAGTGTGTTTACAAGCTATAATGGAAATTTAAAAGGCAAAATATCAACAAATCTAGATAAAACAAAAAATATTTATTTATACCACATTTATATTTAAAATTATCCACTTATCGATAGATTTTATGGAAGCTATACGAAACGGTATCAATTTCACATACACAATATCTTTTTATCTTACACATAATTATGAAAAATAAGTAATTTTTCATAAAATGGAGTATTTACTGCATGTTATTAATCAAAATATATATAAGTTTAAGATCAACTTCTATGAAAATAAGTATCATGAAAGTAGTATTGAACTATCGGTACTTACGACATCCTCGTGTTTACTGCTTTTTGTCCGATAAAATACAGTAAGATTGAAAATAAATTAATAAAATAAAAAAGACCTATTTTTTGACAGGAGACTAATGGAGAGTAAATAGTTTGAAAACAGTCCTACGGCCAATTCTCTCGCATCTCTTTCTCGCAAGTAGGTTTTTCCGTAAAGCTCGAAATCTCACTCGTACACTGTGTTCCCCTATTACGCTAGTATATTAACTTTAAGGTTGGCATGCGCGAAGCGAACCTGTTGGAGATTCAATGACGTCGGACATGTGGGGTAGCAATAAAGTCATAGAAAAAATCATCAGTGGAAATACGGTGTGCTATTAATATATTAGGATTAATTATTTCACGGGATTATGGCAATGAGTGCGCTACACGTCACATTACAAAGTTTATTCCAACAAGGTTCTACAACACAATGATATTGAAAACAATACTGGCAATACTAAAAAACATTTTACTGTGTTACAAGGTTCCTACCTCTCGGCGGGATTTTCGATAAACTTAAACTACTTTAGACACAAGTTAACATCGTCTATTATTAATCCTAGAACAATAAAGTTAGTGCGAAGGATGAAGCGTAGATTTGGTACAACGATTAAAATATTTGAGAAAGGAAGCGACTAGCTTTTTAAACGTAAAAAAAACCGGTGCGGACACTGAGACAACTACAGAGATAAGCCACCAGTTGAGTTACGTGCGCGCTTATTGAATTTGTTCATAAGTAACTATTATGAGGCAGCTGCTTCTGCACTGCAAAAATATAAAACTCCTCTGCGACGACGTCGCAAACCCATTACTTAGACCTCGAGACCAATTACTGTCCTCGTGCACAGTTTTATTGTTGCGGCCAGATTTTTGAATCAACGTCTTACGTTGGTGGTACAAATCTTGTTTCAGTGATAGTAAGTCGTCCGTTTTTAAAATAGATATTTAAAATTTAAAATGAATTCAGTACTTTGTTTTGGATAAAAGGAATTCAATCCATCGTTAAGTCTAACTCAACCTCCCCTGCTTGTGGTGCATTCTACTGTCCAACGGGTGGGACAATAGAATGTTTTGAGAGTCGCTGGGCTTTGTACTACCAAGCCTTACCCTTGTACTCATCTGTAATAGTAAGGTTGCTCGTGAATGGTGCTTTCCGTCTGAAAAAATCGAATAGAGAGAGATTGTCGTCCACTGCCACATGGTTTAATTGTTGCCGCCATATTTTTAATTCAACATCTTAGTTTGATAGTATCGCAGTCCGTTGTTAATGTGAAGCAGTTGAGAACAAAAATTCAGTAAGCATACCGAATTAGAGGTTCATACGAGGTACCTCGACGGGGGATCAATGTTCAAAGCACTAACTCTATCCACTGAATAAAATAATTGAGAATAAAACTTTTTGATTTGAAACAAGTTTATATCACCGTTTCACTGAACCGTTACGTTATGATAATTCTATTGTCTATGAATACAGTAAAACTCAATTTTTATATTTTTAAACATTTATTTCATTTATTTTTGTAAGAGTAATGGATTCCGTAGAATTATACCTCTGCTGGAGACCGTTATTCAAACCACTACGCTATCATTAAATAAAATCATACCGTTTACCGTTATATTATCATAACCGTTACGTTATGATGATTCTAATTCTAAATCTATGCATATAGTAAAATTGCATTTTTTAATATTTTTACACATTTTTTTAAGACTAATGGAATCGGTAGAATTATTTTAGAAATGCATGGTACGCACGCTCTCGCTACATTCAAATGGGTACCTACTGTATTCTGTTCAATTCAGGGATTAATTTACGAGCATGCCATACATAATTTTAGTTATAGAACACTGTCTATTTCGGAAAACAATAATTTCCCGGGGGATGTATACCATAGTATTCCCATATATTAAAGGAAGACAGTTCAAGTGCTTTACTGTAGTTATAATTGTAAACAATATGTTTGAATTGATGTGGAATGTATCTAATATTTTAATGTCAAAAAAATACGAAAAATTACGAAAGCTTGTTGAAAATATTATTTTCCTGTTTTAAGCAGATTGTAAATATAGGAGTTTGGTTGAAATCAACCTAATGTAATTTTAATATTGAAGAATGACGTGAAAGGATACAATTGGATAAATATTAAAAATTTGTTAACACTAGTATAAAGATAGTTTTGGTGTTTCGTTAGCTTCCTTTCATTCTACATATCATATCATATAGTATGTCACAAATACTAAATATTATATTAAATATACAATAATTTATGTTACAATTGAGACAACAGAACAAAAAAAAAGTTTATGGTAATTCAGATAGTTGTTTTAAGAAGTGCTGAAATCGGTGCTGGTCTGATATCTGAACACAAGGAGTTTCAACATAGTATAGCCCAAGTAATTAAAGAATAACCGCCATATCCAGAATTAAGTAATGGAGCCTATGGTTGGTGGCTCACTACTAACCAGTCTGCACGATATGACGTCTATGTCCTGGATTGGAACACAGATCTTTTCATATATTAGCTATTTAAAATTGAAAAGGTCGAGTTTTGCGGTTTATATCATATTTGTATTATTTGGGTTGCTTCCACTTCACTCATTTTTATAAGTATTAAAAATATCGTCTCTGTAACCGGTTAAAATTTGCGCTAAAAATTCTTAAAGCTCGAAACTCTCGTAAGCAATGACGAAATGAAAAAGGATACTTAAAATTTAAAAGAATATTTAAAATTCAAAAGAATATTTAAAATTTGGAACTATCAATTTATGGTTGCATAGAACAGTTACTATTACTAAGTTGAGTTTTTAACAATAGTGTCAGCACATGTGCCGTTAGGTAACTAAAATTTTGAATTGTAAGATAATTGAGGATATCTGAAATCTCGAGAATTTTAATTTCCTGTACATCTGAAAAATTCGTCGAAATGTTGAGTAATAGTAGATAAATGATGTTACTCAATTTAGTTCTCATCTC
Organism: Megathymus violae; assembly: GCA_003671415.1. NCBI lineage: Eukaryota > Metazoa > Arthropoda > Insecta > Lepidoptera > Hesperiidae > Megathymus > Megathymus violae. Next base: position 4,317,918 of record PDGT01000009.1, on the reverse strand, counting down.
ATTTGCCGTTAAACCGTAGCCGAAATAATCGTGACATTAGTACAGCCAATCGGGGTAACTTTGGCACTTTTGACTTTTTCTTTTTCTTATTATCTTTATACAAAAATTATAGCTATAACCAAAAACACCTGTCAAAGTTACCCTGATTGATGTTGCTTGAACGTTGTCGAATGTCCTTGTTCTTAAAACTTCTGAGTTTCTTTAAAAACAATTTCGTGTTAGCATTGTATATAGTAAGCAAGTAATGTTTCGTGAGAATCAAACATTTAATATTTACCTATGAATACGCATCTTCGCAAGTGAATCCTGCACGTCGGTCAAGGATAAAGGCTCGGCTTGAAATGTTAAAGTTCAGTTAAGTATAGATAGAGTACCTACCTCGTTCGTGTGAATGATTACTAAAGTTCAACATTTATAAGGCATATATTGGACTATTAACGAACATCGAGCATAATTTACTTAAGCCATTTACTTTGGCGAGTCCTACTTTTAGTGCGTAAATCCTAAATCGTGTCAAGTTTATGCCCTCGAGGTTTCTTGTTTAGTGGGAGAAGCCAGTTTATGAGGCTTTTCTCAGGCTTCAAATATGTCGATAAATATTATTCATTTGTGATTCATATGTAAAAAATAATACGGAATTAGGTTTATTTATCGGTGATGGCAATAAACTTATTGGTACTTAATCTACTTTTAACTACATTTAATTATTAAAACTCTTCATATTAATATCAAATACATAATTTAAAACTTGCCAGTAAATATAAAAGTCATATTAAAATAATTGCTTATTTAATTTTTCAAAGGCACAGTGAGCTTACCACATCGTGTCGGCATTAATTGTTCGGAGTCCACGCAATTATTAAACTATTTGCATTAGAATAATATAAATCTTTTCTCGTGTGCACTGATTAGAGAATTATTAATTTTAATTTCAAATTCGTTTTACTTTTTATGTCTCGGCCAACTAGAGTGGCTTAGTTTACTGCTGTAAAGTTTAAGTGCGTCAGTTTTTTTCTAGTTTTAGTCCGTCATTTCATTTAGTCCGTCATTTAGTTTCATTCAAAGTTGAGGCTGTCCGAGCCTCAAGTCGTAACGCAAAATAATTAATTGCGTTGCCCGCTCTACTACGTAATATACTAAGAATCAGGGATGTTATGGAGCTCCATAACCGTAACCAAAACTATCGGATATTCGAAATAAAAATATATCTAATCCGATAAAATAAGTTTCGGATAATTTGTGATAGGGGACAAATCTAAATAAAACACGTTATGACCGGTTTTCGCCGACCGACCCGATACACTAGCCGCGTCGCTCTATCTTTAGACAGTTTTTATTATTTAATTTTCAAGGCTAGTGTTTTTTTTTAATGATTATAATGCAACATAATACCTATATAATGTCAAACACTGTAAGTACATTATACATTTGTCCCAGTCGTAAACCATCAATCCGTAACCGAAATTATCCGAAACCGGTAAAATATTATTCATATATCCGTATCCATATCCAGATCCGAAATTTCATATCTATAACATCCCTATTAAGAATACCGCGATGAGTATTGCAATAATCAGACAGTCCAATTCCCTAGTTGATAGTGATTGTTGATTAACGGTCGGGTCTAATATTTATGGGACACAAATGTTTGCACTTGGTTCGAGGTTGTTTGTGATATCTCATTTGTGTATGTTATTTTTACTCGCAACATAGGAAATCCTTGGGCGTGGATGTGTATCAGTGTTTATTATAAAAATATAATTGAGAGTTAATATTTTCTTATATCTTCCAAATTTAAAAGTTTCAAAACATCCAAAACAATGTCACAATATGTCGAGCGAGCGATCAAACGTAAAATACGATTAAATTTTAAATACAATTGTAAAAAGATAAATCTTGTTATTGTTGTCTGATTTGAATCTTTGAAATTCGAATTCGAAATCTGATTTAACTTTTAAAAAACTTTCGACATTGATTCAATTGTGTGAATGCGAAACTGTAGCAAAACATTTGTACGTATAAAACAGTATCTGACATTACATTAAAAATAAATAAGTCACTTGCGAATTATGTATACTCCGAGTATGTTTATGAAATTTAGAAACTAAAGTTTTTCTTTTAAATGCAGCGCTCCCAAGAGGTTCTCCAGTAACGTGGGCTTGCAAATATAATTACAGTATTTTCTCTGAATGTTGACGTTCTCGAGATCTCACTCCGACGTGTGTTTGGAAAAAAACAGACATTGCATTTTAGGGACCTTATATTCATTTAAATATGTGACTATTAAGTTACTTATATTAAGTAAATATAGCAGTTTATGATGTTTGTAGATAAATCTATAGACAAGCGTAGCACTTCCCTCCTTTCTCTTTTGTAAACTAAACTTGCTCTAATAATAAAAACGGTATATACCAACATACAAAATACAACAACTGTTTCTCTAAAACAGTGACCATCAGGGTGCTTTGACTCGGCGATGGTTAGCCGCTGCAACAAGATACATTTATTTTTTATTTATTTAATATTTTTATTTGAGCCCAGCAAAGTGTTACTATTAATATGTGTTATAATGATAAAATACATTGATAAACACATTTTTATAAAACAATATTACTTTTAACAGTGTGCATTTTAACTATAAACAGGAATGTATTAAACTCAATGGTTCTACATTTCAAGGTCTTTTAAATTTTGTCAAATAACAACTGTATATTTTTGACTTAAAATCCAGCTGTGTTACAAACAAAAAGGATGAAGATATTAACTGAATCACAATGGATTTTCGTAAAGTAATGCCTTATATTACTTTGTAGATAACTATGGCTAGCGTCTTCAATATTACACTTACAATACAATAGTACACTTGTGAGCAGTTAAGAAGAGTTCCACGTAAATCTCCAGTAAAATGTTAATCGAATGGAATGTACCATTAATAGTAAGTAATATAATCCACGGCAAGCACCACAAGCTTGCATATAAAGATGTTTGCGACCATACGCAAACGTTTTCCTTAAACTTCTTGACCTACAAGAATGATATCACCTCATAAAAAACCTCTCGTAATTCTACGATCCACGTAATCGATTTGGTATTCAAAGTGATGTTGTTCCGTTCATACGATTCAGATATTTTAATATGTAGTTTTACGATGTACTTGGGTTGTCCATGTCTGACGGCTTATATTATTTCAATTTGTAAGCAACTGCCCCCTACACGGACTCAGTCTACTAATATTGAACTCGGGTGTAGAAAACAAATGCGAACTTAGGGATGCAGGTTTCAGAGTTTAATATTTTTAAATAAGCACTCAAATTTTAAAGCATTGGAGGTTTGCGCAGGAGCCATTGCGTCATGCATTGCTTTTACTGGCATGGCCTTGATGATTCGTGCGTGATCCCTAAGGCCTCAGATGGAACGCTTCTTTTATATATGAAATCATTTATGTACTGTCTGAAAATAGTAAAATAACGATTCATTGTACAAAAGCACTTATTTATGTAGATATTTTTCCATCAGATCTACGTCTAGAGGAAGTAACTAGTCTGTAGCTTTCATATGCCAACCGTCAGCGTAGTCTATGATAGATTGATGTAGAGCTTGACTAAGAGATACATCCGTTTTAAAGAGCAAGAAACTTTGGAAGCATGTTAGAGTATGGAAATAATAATATACTTTGTGGCTAACCTCGGTGGCCCGAACGCCCCACGAAAGCTTACAACGTCGATAATTACCGCAAAATTTATTACGGCGTTAATGTAAGAAATACGAGTAGTATCCCGTATTTCGTTGTCCTTAGGCAGTGCTGGATTTCAATCGTTGAAATATCCATTTCTATACCTTTTTTTACTATACTATTTTACTATAGCTATCAGTGAAAACAAACGAATAACAATTTGAATGTAGGTCCCTCTTGATCTTGAGACACTAGGCTGAAGCATAGTTAGCCTTTAGGAAAATCCGGCCTTAGCTACAGGCAACGTCAAAATCTTCATTTTTGTATTTAGGCTTTATTAAAAGGTTAAAGGATTTGGACATCAATACGATTTGAGTTTGTGTTATTTACCAACGGTAACAGTCAAGACAAAGCGGCGGTTGATATGCAGAATAAACTGCTGAAGGAAAGATAACGCCATCGTGAGACATACCCTCACGTCGCACGTGTTACGAGAATTTACAGTCAACATGAAAACGGTACCTGGAAGTTAAATAATCAATTACTAATTATCTAGCGGTAGAAGAGACATTAATACTTTGAAAGATTTTAATGCTCAATTACACATTTCACGAGTGCTGCAACAGAAATTTGACCACAATCAAAACAATAACTTTAGCAAGATATAATAACATGGAAATGGGATTAAAGTGAGATGTTAGTTATTACTACTAAAGGTTGTTGAAGCTAGTTGCGTTACGTTAATGGCAGGTGTAGATGTGGTGATAAACCCAGACGAATAGTACAAAGTTATGATATGTATAATATTACGATACATATCTTTTGGTTTAACTCGTGAGCAAATCACTATTCAGTAAGGGTTTCCCGTAATTAGGGAAGCTTGAGGCGATCACAGCACGGTGCTCATTATGGATTTAAAGGGGGAAATCCAAGAGTCCAAGTTTTCGTGCCTTCTATAGATTTTCGGCATGGTTTAATGGCGGCTGTTTTCTAACGATTGCATGGGAAATTGCTCAATTCGTCAATAAAGTCACATAAAAACCAAAATATAATTTTTTATATTGCAATCTCTTCTGACTGTCGAAGACACTGCGATTGGTACAAGTAAGTTAAAACATACAAGTCCATGGGTATGACAAACATAATATAAGTATGATACAAATATATGTAATGGATATGAACCAATGTTTATAATATTACCTACAAATACAATGTATTACTTGCTATAGCACTCTGAATGTGTACTGTTGTAGTATATAGGATAAG
>PDGT01000009.1:4299659-4312525 GCA_003671415.1 Megathymus violae | reverse complement strand
TTAAAACTTGTTAGAATTGTACTTTGATTGTTTGTAAGAGACCAGGCATATTTTCCATTCAACATTAATCAAGGTAAAAATAAGTTAGCAGCTTATTGGAGATTTTAAGGTTACATTTTTGTTGAAATAATGATATTACAATATTTATTGTTAGTACTTAAGTCAATGTTAACATTTTTAAACCCGTAGATACAACTGATATTATTAAATTTTATATCTCAATTTAGAAAGGAATCAAACAGAATTCAGTTTCGAAATCTGGCCCCAGACGAAGCTCATTAGTTTAATTGTTTTTCGAGGTTGTTAGATACTTTGAAGTTTTACGTCAGAGATGCTTTTCTGTAGTTTGAACTATGGGGTCTGACAACTAATTAACTTTTCTTTTGTTTCAGGTTTGTGGCTGTTTCGTTTTCCCATTAAAGTATCATTGGCGGACTTTTTATGTAGCGCTTTGTGACTTTTTAAGGTAAGAAAAAACTTGGTATTATTTGTCACCTGAATTATTGTTTAGGGAATATGTTAAATGTTATTTGGGATATAATGTTCTTAAATAAAATGGCACTATTAGAAACTAGAACCGAGACATATAAAAATGGATTTTTCCTTAAATTATCTTCACTGACCCGAGATCTGAGAAACGAAATAAAAAATATATAGTAATAAAATATTTATATACATATAAAATAACCTTTTTTGAACGGAAGGAACATTTCATTTAATGAAAATTATTTACTGTACAGCATCATTTAAAATTGTTGATACTAAAACGTATGAACATATACTGGATGACAACCCAGATGATAAACATCAGAAGAAAAACCGACAATGTAGACACGATGAATTTCAGTAGGGTTGTCACATGACACAGAATAATATTATAATAAATATAATTACAATGCCCGTGTGTAGGTATACAACTGACTATGGTCTTATCCTCAATACGGATAAACTAATATAGTTTCTAGAGCGCTTACCAAGAATGCCCAACACGATTGACCTGCCAAGACGTCTTGGTTAGTCGACAGTAACATATAAATCATAACTGAGGACACGTGTTTCAGAAACGAAAGGATTACTTATCTCTTGTTATGATAGCTTGGTGAAAAATGGAAGAGAATCTTAATCACTTAATCGATGTTCTCGATTTTTGATACGAAGTTTTAGTTCGCGTTGATTACATTGCATAAGGTTATTAGGCCCCGCGGTCTCCTCACCAACCGTGCGGTTCTCACACAACCTATACGGGTCAAAGAAAAACGACTGTGGGAAATTTTACTCTATAGATAAACATATGGCAACCGTTCCGTTCTAATATAATTACTGAACAGAAGGAAGTATCAATTAAATCTTTTTTAATACCGACTTAGGAGTTACAATTATTTTATGGAATTAATAGATTATTAAATATTAAATGTTAATTAGTTTTAGTATATGTATAATATATTTTATGTATAAATATATTATATGTATAGATTATGTCGACCTCGTAGCCCAGTTGGTAGTGAACCTGCCTGCCGAGCAAGGTGCCCATGGTTCGATTCCTGGCCGGGCAGATATTTACACTACCGGTCAAAAGTTTGAGACCACTTTAAAAAAATTAAGAAAACAAATAAAATTCAAAATATTTAAATCATTATGAAATACAGTTTTTATTTCCATGTTATACACAATATTTAAAATTAAAAAATTACGAATACAAAAGATAATACTAAATTACTAAAGAAAATACAAACGAGAGTTTACACAGACTTTTCATCAAAATATCCTCCTTTGCATTTTATTATTTGTTTTACCAATCTTGGCATGCGAGCAATTAACTTATTTATTGTCTCTTGCGAGATATTCTTCCAGCTGTCTTCTAAGGCATTCCACATGGCCTGCTGTGAAGAAGGACATTGTTCCCGAACGTTTCGGTCAAGTTCTTCCCACAAAAGCTCTATGGGGTTAAGATCGGTACTTTGGGGTGGCCATGTCATGTTTTACAACACTTTTTCTGACAGTTTCTCGTCTAAATAGCCCCTACATAATTTTGAACTATGCTTTGGATCATTATCTTGTTGGAAAATAAATCCTTTGCCGATTAACTTTAGTCCGGAGGGAATAGCATTTTTCTCCAAAATTACTTTATACTCCTCCTTTTTCATAATTCCTTTAATTTGGACCAGATTTCCAGTCCCATAGCCTGAGAAACAACCCCAGACCATAACAAATCCGCCACCATGCTTGACAGTCGGGACTACACACTGTGGCATCATCTTTTCTTCGGCGGAACGTCGAACGAAAATTCTTCTTTTTGAACCAAATATTTCAAATTTAGATTCGTCACTCCAAAGTACTTTTTTGAAATCTTCTTCGATCCAGTCTCGATGGGCTAGGGCCCACTGCAACCGTTTTTTCTTATTCTGCGGTTTTAGAAGAGGTTTTCGAACAGCAACGCGACCATACAACTTGGCGTCTCGCAATCGTCTTTTCACTGTAGACACTGACACAGGTTTTTCCCGAGATTTGTTGACTTCAACGCGGATTTCTGGGGCTGTTAGGCGTCTGTTTCGCTTGCTGGTTACCACAATAAACTTGTCTTCACTAGAAGTCGTAGCTGTTGGTCTCCCGGAGCGCGGACGATCTTGATTACTGCCAGTTTGTTTGTACCGCACAATAGTGCGATGAACACAAGTTTTTCATAACTTGAGTTGAGATGCAATCTCACGTTCAAATTTGCCTTCATTATGTAGAACAACGATGGCAGATCGCGTTTCGATACTAATTTCGCAAACTTTTCCCATTTTAGAGACGTCTTGACTGTAGGAATCACAAAATCAGACTAACAGCGGATATTCGTAGATAACCATGAAAATATCGGGTTAAAATAAACTTAAAAACATATTTTAAAAATATAGAACAATCGCATTGTAAGATGATGTAAAAAAAACGAAGTGTCAGCTGCAGTAATGAGGTAATAAAATTTTTACAATCGATTATCGGACTAGCTCTTCTTCGGCTCACATTGCAGTTTGGAAACAATGCTGGTTTATGGCCCTTTCCTTGGCTTATATACAAAAGAATTAGCTTTTAGGCAATCTTTAAAAACAATAGAATATGCAGGTGTGCAGATTACTTTTTATCACCAATATTTTAAGAATATTTAGTAATAACAAAAATCTTTTATTAGTGGTCTCAAACTTTTGACCGGTAGTGTATGTGACAGATAAATGTTTGTTCTCGGGTCACGCGTGTTTGTAATATCATATTTGTGTATGTCCATGCCACCCGCAACACAGGGAATCCTATTGCTGGGGTGTGAGTGTGTAAGCGTTTATTTGTTATTTTTTGTTGTTATTATACAATTGATTATATAAAGAAACGGCCATTTGATTTCGGTTATCTGTTGAAGTTGTACAATTTTTTATACGTACAAACGTGAAATTTCGTTCCAAAAAATATATGCGAAATATACAAAATATAGACAAACTTGAAAAGTCATTAATTCGTTCGGTTGTCATGCAGCATAACAGTGTTTTGTGTTTAATATTCATAGTACGAGTACATACCTCCACGGACAGTGCATTTACCTTATTATTTTGAGTTTCTTATTGAGTTTTGATCAAAGAAAGACGTAAACATAGCTGTACTTTGCAAAAATCGAAAGAAATAGTCAATTCGCAAAATTTAATTTCAAGATGCAAACTGTCATACTCGACCGGCCAATTGTTCACAAAACTTTTATTTTGACCTGTGACGTCAGTATGGCCAGCTACTAATTTCTGTCTCTGTTTCGATATATTTAACGGTTAGTTAATCGAGAATATTCACACACAACAGCTTGTATATGTCTTGGAAAACCACGCCCTATAAGACTCCGTTTTTAAATTATTAGCGTGAATACCAGTAATCATTTGACGTTTATTTGTTAACCCGGCGTACTGCAAATAAATCAGAAGAAAAAAGCGATAGGTTAAGTGCCCGGTTTTTTAGGTACAGCATAATAACTAAAAGAAAGCAATAAAAAATTCAAAATTCTTGATGGTTTTAAATTATTATTTTTTGTAAATTTTTATAAAATTTGGTTTTAAATGATAGCAAATTTCATCATCTTTAAAATAAGGTGACTTTCAAATGTGTAGATAAAATAAGATAAAAAAACAGAGTTTCAATGAACTTGTAAAAATACGAGATTGAAATTTAAAAATGGCTCCCATTCAGAGGGGTGAGGGATGCGACCCCCCTTTGTATGGTTTTTTGTCGATAAAATTTGAAGTACAATACGTGGGTAAAATATCGGAAGTCCGAACCCTAACACCCTGTATATAATATTATAATAACCTCCCTGTATACGATATTAGTGACGTTTCAAATTAATTTCGACTGGATACAATTTAATACAAAACTAATTATTTGTTTCGATATTGTGGCGGTAAATGTGGCTGAGACGTCACAAACATTTTTTGTCCGGACCATATAATTATCTGTTTGTCCCGCAAAGATTTTTTTTTCACAACTGCGTAATAATGAAGGGTTAAAATAAACGTTATTCATTGACAATATATTACGTAGCCATCCTAAGACAAGTACAGAAATATACCAGTAAATGTATGATAAAGACGAACATTAGGTTGTCGGAGAACAAAAAGCGACCCGGACGTAAATAATAATAATATGTAATTGAGTTCATCTTCATTTTCCGAGAATTATAACTGCCCTATTAAAGTTTTGTTTAGGCATTTGTTTTGCCGGGGGCATACTCTTTTCTATGTTTGTTTAATTTAACAATGTACAATCGGTTATCTTTTTATTTTAATCAGACATCTTTCTCATTTAAAGTGTACTAGAAAAGAAAAGTGTGCTGGAAAGTATATTGCCGTGATTTTTTTATAGCTGTAAATAATTAACTTCATCAATTTTTGTTTTTATTTCAAAGGTACAACCTTTTGTAAGGGGCTCTATGCAGCCCTGAGTTTCCGTCAAGAAGTCGCTAGCTTTGTTCCAATGAGACAAAAGCCTTTTATAAGTTAGTGCGTTCAATATCTTACTCTCTTCAACACCGCTTATCATCGGGTGGGATCGTCGTTTTAAATGAAAAGAAAAGTCATGCATAGTGATAGGGTTTTTTAATTATCTAGCTGACTATCACCCTTCTTGTCGATTCAATCATGAAATTTCTTTAGGTCTTGTTGGTAGTGTTGGAGAGTCAAAAATAAACAAAGTTGACTTGGGCTCGAGCATTGATAGAGCCCCTTACATCCCTTAACCCTAAAGTAAGTTGGAAACGGCATGTAAAAATATGGATTTCAAATGTAATTGCCATCATAATATAATAATTATATATGATTTAAACAAATATGATTACAATTTTAAATTGAAGCTCTAAAATTGCGGCATGAGGAAGAAACGAGAATTAAAAAAAATGGGCACAAACACTTAACTAATGTTGTTGCTTAATCAAGAGCAATGTTCCTGATCTATACTAATATTATGAAGGAGAGTGCGAATTTTACGAGCTTATGTACATACAGACGATAATGTTCGGAACCATGGCACCTATTAGTATAATTCTTTTACCTATTTGAAAGATATATTACTCTGTATGGACATGGGCATATCATGTATAAACGCATATTTTTTTCCATCTGAATCTATCGGTATAAAATTATTGATTTTAAGCGCTGGAAGAAGTATAAATTAGGTAATTGTTACCTAATGGACATATCATATATAAACTGGCATATTTTTTCCACCCGAGTCTATCGATATAAAATTATTGATTTTAAGCGCGGGAAGCAGTATAAATTAGTTAATTGTTACCTTATGGGCATATCATGTATAAACTGGCATATTTTCTTCCACCTGAATCTATCGGTATAAAATTATTGATTTTAAGCGCGGGAAGCAGTATAAATTAGGTATTGTTACCTAATGGGCATATCATGTATAAACTGGCATATTTTCTTCCACCTCATTGTATCGGTATAATATTATTGATTTTAAGCGCGGGAAGCAGTATAAATTAGGTAACAATGGCGTAGTTATTTCATAGTTTAGAAATCATTATGGGTGTTCCGTGTTATTACTGCGTCACGCCAGTCCGTTGTTTTTGTTAGTAGTTGTATGATTGTTAATTATATGCAGGCGTAGTCCGAAGGGGAGGATCATAGGAGTCTGACGACACCTCTCAAAGTCGTACACGTCAAGTTGACAAACCTTTTAAAATAGGACAATTTATGACAATTGTACAAATTAGTAACATCTGGTAACTTATTTATCTATTATATATGTGAGAGACGGTCATTAGTATAGACGTGAAACGAAACCCGGCACGATATCCAAGTGATGGCAGCACCGCCGCGATGACTTCGATACTTGGCTAACATCGTGCTACAACAGAGCCTAGCTAGTGAAGTGATGCCGGATGGAGCCTCAGTTTACATTCTGCGGCCGATGAGATCGGTACCTCCGCACTAGGAACTGTTACTTGTTTCGTTTGCCCGGTGTGAAGTGTTTGTTAACAATTAATTAAAAGTGTTAAACGATTATATGCCCACGCTATGTTCGACAATGCTGCTAAAACTACTGGCTTTGCCGACATATATATAATGTATACACTCCTCCCCCTATCAACATTTAGTCCAGAACACCAACCTTTAAGTTAAACCGTGAAATAAATGATTTTGACTTGAAAATTCATAATTTGTCAATATTGATTAATTATTTACGTATGAAACTGTAACACATTTAGTTAGTGCTATATGAAATCAATTGCATGTCCATGGAACAGCAACCTTATTTTATATCAAGTGTTGTGGATAATTTATGTTCGCAGTTTTATTATCCTTACACTTGAATAATTACCAACAGTTGACTGTAAAACCCGTTTCAAGAAATCATGCTCCGAGGGCCTTGAAAAGGGCCATGTTTAGCAGTTAACTAACCAGATGAAAACGACACTTATGCTAACAAGCGTGAGCCGGTAGCTTGGAGTTTTGTTAAACTGTAAAAGTAAACGAGTTTAAAGCAATACGGAAGTCTGGATCAACAGATGCAATTAAAGTTAAACGCACTTAAATCCGACGTGAGAAACAATTGCAGTCTTGATTATGTCTTCGTATTTAATGCGAGTGTGAATCATTAATGCTTGTTACGTGTGGTTAGTTCCGAATTGCTCCTAGCCAAACTAAATATTATAATGATATTTATAAATAAAACACCGATGTGAGTGACCTTCCCGGACGTTGGGAGCAGTGACATGTAAAGCGTGGCTATCTGTGGCGAGTGCACCGACTGCCCGTTGAAAAGTCGCGAGCAGCATTCACGGCCTTAGCACAACCTAGCGAGTTATTTGATATACAATCTGCGACATCTATACAGACAGCTTTGTCGCGGGGACAATATAGAGCTTATGAGGCGAAGATCTTCATAAATCTCTAGCAGCATTTTGGGAAGAACATTGAGTGTAAAATTACAAATGCTGCATAACTATAGTTATTTGTTTTGTCATAATAATTACTATTTTATATTAAACGATAATCCTGTGGAACTAATGCAGTGTCTAGGCGGTGTTGGCTTATTTCCGACGTCATGGGTGGTGGCCACGAAGTAACGAAGAATTTACCTCATAAAAGATCGTTGGTGATAGCTGTACTAGACATCTTATAATGTCTAAGACATATGTGTAATGTGTGATCGAGATTCGAGATCTGTCGTGTACGTACTTAATAAACCTTTACAGATCATATAAGTACAATTAATATGAGTTATAGGATCCGTATGAAGTTATGAAGAATACATTTATAAAACACGGTGATGATAACTGGTTATCTGGGCTCATGAGCGGCCGTGACACCAAAGATATGACGTGACACCATAGACGCCCAAAAACAAGGTGGGTCCTAGCCTAGCGACTTCCAACAGAATAAAACTTGGCTGTTGGGAAGATTGGCTTGGATTCAAGGACGAAAGAGCCATGCAATTGAAATACGTTAAAAACATTTTAACGGTAATTAGATCATGGTAAAAGACATAAAATATATGGTGCTATTTTTATGTCTATTTTCGCTGTGCAGCAGTACTATCAGGATTAGATATTTGGGCGGAACAAGTATTATTTATTTTTGTGTTAATTGATAAGGAGCTGATGCTATTGCATCTTTCGTTGTAATAATTTTGGGATCGGCTTCGTGCGTTGAGTATGACTTTAATCATACTCAACGTTTATCAACGCAAATTATTATATAAAGAAGGTCAGATTTAATAATTTCAAAGTTAATTGCTATGATCGCCTCGTATCCGCATGCTAAAAGGATTCACGCGACACAGATGTTCAGACGGTAGAGGTCATTACATCTGGCCTGATAATTATAGGTAATTATACATATTTTATATCATTCTTTTAAATCTAATAATATATAATTTTTTAAAAAGAAACGGGATCGAAGTATGAACTTTATCTAATTTTTTAAATTTTAACCCAAAAGTTGTATAATTTCCGAGCAATTTTTACCTTCAAATTTAAGGATTAAGTAAGTATTGTTATCCTATCAGGGAGGCCGGGTCATTAAAAATTTGAAACTCCAATGTTTTGCTCGTTAAGTTTTTTGGTATCTGATACTTTGCCCAGTTACAAATCGTAACTGCTGTGAAATGTTTATGTACTCGTAGTATTAATGATTACGACCTTATATAAAGGTTGGTGAGATAGTCCGCGCGGAGTGAGGAAAAATAATTTCGTTTTCCTCCCGGGCAGCTGTTATAAAACCTTATAATCACAAAGGTGCCCCTTTTCGAAGTTGCCTCCTAATTCTATACACTTCCGTGGCTCCGCGACACGTGGGATCTAAATTAGAGGATCTCAGTTTGTAAGTTTGTACTCATCTTTCGACAAAAGTTTCTTGTCTAAGACACAAGTTTCTATTGACTCCTTTTGTACAAAAAATTACTTGGTTTGTAAGTATTCATTTTTATTAACAGAACGATTTTATAAGTTACATTTAATTATAAACCGTGACTATTTAACTAATCACATAAACAGTTCCGGCTAAATTCCGATAGCCGTTTCGATTTGGACACTAGTAAAGGATTTTGGATAACAGCTTCTTATAAACGGGAACTCTCCCGCCAGGTTAAATTTAACCATCGATAGCACGATTCAGAAATAAGTATAAGCTGTAGCCTAGAAAAACACAATGTAAGATTAATTGCTTTTATTTATCTTACTAACACAATGTCAATATTAAGTAATGCCGCTGGCTTTTAAACGAATTGGTGTTGCTTCCAACCACTCTCACAGTCGACTTCCCAAAATCGCCATCAACCTCAATCCTAATCAGGTCACCAGCACCACCAAGTAGCGATTAGTGACAACGGACTATTTTAATCAATTGAAACACTTTATTTTCAATATTATATAATACGAAAGTTATGCTATATAATAAAAAAATACGTTAGTTATGCTAGCTATGCTATGGTAGCGCCATCTTTTATCGTAAGATGGAATAACGCCACGATTATATTGGATTCGTCAATTGTCGAATAACTTTCAGCTTTACTAGAATTTCCTCGCGACCTTCGTATGTAGGCGAGTGACTTATAAAGCATGCATAGTATATATATCGGTATTATATCGGTGTTGTTTTGTGTTAAAATAGGTAGAGTACTCTTAACAAAAATTAAATATTAAATATAGTAAAACATACATGAGTGTAAATCGTGGAACATACGTGTTTATCTAGTATAAATTTCATTTGTTATTTCATTCTTACATTAATTTATTTCCTCGTATTCACGATATAAACGCGAATTCGTGTCTTTCGTTTTGGTCCGAATTGTTAGCTCGAATTCTAGATAAATCGTATAGTTTTTACCATGTTTTTTTTTTATTAACTCGCTTTCTTGAATGTCTCTTCGGGTGGAACTTTGTAATTGATTTTAAACAAACTTCCCGATGAGCGAGATACTTGAAATTTGGACCATAGCTCATAAGTGGATGATTGTCATGTGTGAAAATGTTATTTTTTTAATAGTTTTTAGTCCGTTATAAAAACATCGTACATTAAAAAATATATTTGTGATTATTATAAACTTGGGTAACGAACTATTACCATCCAGCTTGTACTTACACTATTCCCCTACACTAGACAAAACTATTACTTCAAATTGTCTATTAAACTCACTGCATGTAATTATTAACACAATATAAATTAATTTTGACATGTGCGTAATAACTTAATAACTCGTAATTGATCAGAAACTTTAATATGGACTATGGACTTTATGGACGCCAATTGCATGCCAAATGTAAACATAATAATAAATGTTTTTTACATATCGTTACTGACAGTCAAAATCGGAAAGGCTTATGATAACTCTTTGTTATCTGTGATTGTTACTGATTGTTAAGCTCAGTCAGTGTGTTCTCGCAGCAAAAATATTGTATTGGTATTTCGATTGTTGAAACTTTTTCGCATTAATTAAGTTACTATTGTCTTCTTCATAAACTCTACTGACTAAAAAAGGTTACGTATTCTAAAAATTTGTAAATGTTTTAATTTATTTTTTTATATAAAGCTAAATTAAAGAGGGACTTCTAGGTGTAAAATCGTAATAGAATTGGCGCGATGTATTTATTGGAATATGATACACGTCTTTCAACAATGTTCTCCATGAGGTTATGTGAGCGCCGCCTCAGCGTACGGAAGCTTCATCGGTTCTCCCAGTGCATAGCTATTGAGTTCCAATCCGGTCTGTTGCTCCGGCACGATAGACATGGAGCGGAATTTTACGTCGGGGTTCGGGAGACAGCTCTCCAAGCCAAAGATCAACATTGAGTACCTATTAAAGATTACTAAAATTAATGAACCTGCTCAAGACGGTCTTACAAGCTACTGCACTGTAAATAATACTAACACTTAGTATTCTACATATGTTAACCTTACCAGGCTTACGAGTTATGAATAAGGTTTGCATACAGGTTTTACGGGAATTACGCCTCACTGAGCACTGTATTGATTACTTCCACATATTCCCCGCGTCGAGGTATTAAATTAACGATTCAAGTAATAAAAAAAAGAATTACTTATTGGATGAAAATAAAATACACGAAGAACAGTCTAGAGTCTACATAGTAACAAAATGATTCAATTTTATTGATCTCTTGAAGTAGTTTGAAACTTTAACATTTTGATTTGGCACTTATCCATTAGCGTTCCATAGCGAGCACGAGTCATATCTTTTGTCTTGAGGAGGTCTAAGTATACTCACTTTACTATTGCCAATTGGGATTGGGCAAGAAATTGAAACCCGACCGTTGGATTTTTTATGCTACCCGCAGCGTGATGATTGATGATGATGATGATGGAAGACCCATTCAGTAAATTGCTGATATGTTGACATCACTAGCCATAGTATTAGTAAAAGTGGCCACATAATGAATGGCGCGACAAACGGAAAAGGTACATAATATTGGCCTTTAAGTATGGCATTCCATGCACGAAACAAGCTACCATGGATTCATAATTTTCATCATCGTATTCCTAAGCTTTCCCGATATTACCGTCGCCACTCAATTTATACTCGACTATCCTATTTCCTCTACGGAGCCAGCTTGAATATTTATGAGTCGAACTGTTGTTACTTTATAAGCGAAATAAGTATCCGTTTAGACATTTTATCGGCCGCATTGTTAAGGGTCCAACTTTCTCAGAAATTTCCTAATATATTTTTGTAATTAAGATATTGTGTAAGCGTTCTTTCGAAATAAAGTTTGATTCTTAAATTTTTAGGTTATGAACTGAAATTCCAAAATTTTAAAGCCAGGCACGCGGTGCTCAACAGAGGTAATTTTAATGGCTCCTTTACGAACTTCAAGCTCTATGTCAACGCTGACAGCCTGACAATCCTGCCTGACAAGCCTGCTGACAACTTCAGGTGGAACAAATTGGTTGTGGGGATGATAGCGATGCATATTTGAATTCGATATATTAATTGTTCCGTTGATTCCATCGGTATCTCTATCTACTACATAACTGACGTAAGAATAATTTATGATCTGAAGTCATCCTGTATCATAATTGTAATATACTAAGGTATTCGCTGAAGCGAGATGATTAAATTAACAAAGCTATGAGTAAATAAAGGAACTTCGCTCAATAGTATACGAATAATAGTAATATTATATGGGGTAAATAATTGTACGCAATAAATATATCAATCTGTGTATCACTCTTCGTTGCTGATTTACATCCAGTAATTGGGAAAATGTAATAGGATTCATTGAATTATAAATCTCTTACAAAAAGTAATATAAAAAATAGGATTTGTTTATATACGTAAAAAGGGTCTTTCACCGTTGTCGCCCACTTGTTCACGACTGATGTACATATATCGGTAAAACAGTTCTGTAACTGTTTAGTAGTGGGTGTTAACAGGAGTAGCCGGTAAATAGACATGGATATCCAAAGCACTCATACATATTATTTGTAATAGATCTCCCCGTTCACACAACTGAGAAGACTATTTCTAAATACATCACCAATTTCGGATATACGTTTATCTCTTTCATATGTTTAACAATAATAGTATTCATTTTGTTACAAACATTCCACATTTGATGAGCTGCAGAGTTGAGCAGGGTGGCCGCTAACACGTTTTCAATGTCGCAGATGTCATGACGACTTGTGTGCCAAGTTATGAGGCCTTGACATTATCAACGTTTTAACGAATATCCGCGAAAGTGCGGTATGCCGTTTCATAATATGTTTGTCGTGGTGTTGCCTTATTCGCTGTTAACTCGTTCTTCTCTCTTCCAATTCACAAACAAGATTGATAAACTTAAAATGTTAATAACAACATTACAATCGGAACATTATATAATATTAATG